>JAIFGZ020000657.1:0-5000 GCA_019925245.2 Oryza australiensis
CAGCGCCTCTACCGGTATCCACACGTCCGGGGACAAAACGCCGTACACCCGTGTGCTAGCACGCGATGCAAGGCTAGGGTTTGGCTCGAAAGTGGGGAGGGTTTCCGTGGAGATTGATCTCGGCGACTTCACGTTGCACGCGATGCAATTGACATGCAGCAACTCTCCACCCCTCCCTCCTTTATATAGAGTTGGCCGGCGGGACTAGTGGCCGATTAGGACTCTATTTTGAATCGGATCTCATCCGTATCTCATAGAGTTGGCCGCCCACACGTCGTAAGCCCATAGGACTCTATCCGATCGGATCCCTATCCGATCGAGCCGTATCCGAGTCCAACTCGAATGCCTATTCTTATCCCCTTAAGCGTGCGACCACGTAGGTTCGGGTATACTTGGTTTCGGCTATAGTCTAACTTAGCCGATCGTCGGCTCGAGTCTAACTCAGCCGACACTGTCAACGACGGCGCCTAGCAGCACATATTAACACCATAGTATACAAGAATAATATCGGCTCTGAACTGTAATGTGTACACAAATCCTTTTGCCTCAAGATACCGGTTAAGCTATAGGCAAGATGTGTGCCATCCCTTCAATAGCTTAACCATTCACTCGAACCGTATTGGATTATCGCGTTGATTGACTCCTCAATCAACTTAGCATGGCCATGCATTTCCATAATCCATTACCTCGAGGGCCCGAGATATCTCTCCAAAGGAGGGGCAAATTCCATCTTGATCACTCACATCCCACTCCATGTTTCATAGCAAACCCGAAAACTACCTTTATAACTACCCGATTACGGAATAGCGTTTGGTAGTCCCAAAGTAGGCTACTACACATGTTGGAATCCATGGTGATCTCAGGTCTAAGGACTTTGTACCAACACTACACGAGACCAACTAATGGCACATTAATTCTGTAGTGTCTCATGGTGGGTCTATCCAACAATGTGTTCTCCAACACATATGTCCATGTTTATTGATTTGGTATCTCCATACCCATGATCTATGAGACATGATGATCAATCAATAAACATGTCGATCTTAGAGTCATATTTGTTCCAACAATATGACATATGATCGAGGATCGTTTAGAAATAGATTCATACATATAGAGTCTCATAAATAAGTCACGTACTTATTGATCAATACAAGATGTCTATTTCATGGGAACGAATAACACTTTATTCATTTATACATAAACATTGACCATGATATCCAACATCTCCATGTTGCCTCTAGGGCATATCACTAACACCTTTGCCTCACGATACCAATTAAGCTATAGGCAAGATGTGTGCCATCCCTTCAATAGCTTAACCATTTACTCAAACCGTATTGGATTATACTCGTTGATTGACTCCTCAATCAACTTAGCATGGCCATGCATTTCCATAATCCATTACCTCGAGGGGCGAGAGATATCTCTCCAAAGGAGGGGCAAATTCCATCTTGATCACTCACGTCCCATTCCATGTTTCATAGCAAACCCGAAAACTACCTTTATAACTACCCGATTTACGGAATAGCGTTTGGTACTCCCAAAGTAGGCTACTACACATGTTGGAATCCATGGTGATCTCAGGTCTAAGGACTTTGTACCAACACTACCCGAGACCAACTAAGGGCACATTAATTCTGTAGTGTCTCATGGTGGGTCTATCCAACAATGTGTTCTCTAACACATGTGTCCATGTTTATTGATTTGGTATCTTCATACCCATGATCCATGAGACATGATCATCAATCAATAAACATGTCGATCTTAGAGTCATATTTGTTCCAACAATATGACATATGATCGAGGATCATTTAGAAATAGATTCATACATATAGAGTCTCATAAATAAGTCACGTACTTATTGATCAATACAAGATGTCTATTTCATGGAACTGAATAACACTTTATTCATAAATACATAAACATTGACCATGATATCCAACATCTTCATGTTGCCTCTAGGGCATATCACTAACAATCTCCCACTTGCACTAGAGTCAATCATGTAAGTATCTAATACCAATTGCTCTTGTGTGCACCTCATGTTTGGTGAGGGAGAGGTTTTGTCGCGGATCGGCTATGTTGAGATCCGTGTGCACTTTGCGGATGTTGACATCATGTCTATCCACTATCTCCCGGATGAGATGATATCGCCGAAGTATGTGTTTGGACTTCTGATGTGACCTCGGCTCCTTGGCTTGCGCAATGGCACTAGTATTATCACAATAGAGAGACATTGGACCAGTCGTACTAGTCATCACACAAAGCTCGAAACGAATTTCTTGATCCAAACAGCCTCCTTTGCAGCTTCGAAGTAGCAATGTACTCGGCCTCCGTTGCTTAGAACTCTTCCGTGACTGCGTCTCCGTTTAGCGTAACCCGAACCCAGTTGCGATCTATAATCATCCTTGTCCTGTTTGGAAGCTAGCATCGGTGTAACCACTTACAACGAGCTCTTCTTCATCTCCATAGACTAGGAACATATCCTTAGTTCTTCTCAAGTAATTAAGGATACTCTTTACGACAGTCCAGTGACCTTCACCTGGATCGGCGGTATCTGCTTGTAGCACTCAAAGCGTACGAGACATCGAACGTGTACAAAGCATGGCATACATGATGGATCCAATTGCCGAGGCATATAGAACCATACCCATCTTATTCCGCTCATCATGTGTCGAGGACACCGATTCTTGCCAAGATTAATGCCATGTGACATGGGCAAGAAACCTTTCTTGGAATCATCCATGTTGAACCTTTTCAATACCTTGTCAATGTATGTACTTTGGCTTAATCCAATTAGCCTCTTGGATCTATCTCTATAGATCCGGATGCTCTAATATGTATGCTGCCTCCCATAAGTCTTTCATGGAAAAACTAGTTTTCAATGAAGACTTGACGGATTCTAGCATAGGGATATCATTTCCAATCAACAATATGTCATCCACATATAAGATTAGAAATACAATTGCACTCCCACTGACCTTTTTGTAAACACAGGCCTCCTCTTCATTTTTGATGAAACCAAACCCTTTGATTACTTCATCAAAACGAATATTCCAACTCCGAGATGCTTGCTTCAATCAATAAATGGATTTACGTAGCTTGCATATCTTTCTAGGCGATTGTGGATCGACAAAATCTTGAGGTTGTATCATATATACATCCTCGCTTAGGTTTCCATTTAGGAAGCCGTTTTGACATCCATCTCGCCATATCTCATAATCGAAATATGCAGCAATCGCAAGGATAATTCGAATAGATTTAAGCATTGCGACGGGCGAGAAGGTTTCATCATAATCAACTCCTTGAATCTGTTTAAAACCTTTCGCCACCAATCGCGCCTTATAGATGTGAACATTTCCATCCATATCGGCCTTTTCTTAAAAACCCATTTACACTCAATGGTTTTGACACCATCGAGTGGATCAACCAAGTTCCAAACTTGATTGTCATACATGGATTCTATTTCGGATTTCATGGCTCCAAGCCACTTGTTGGAATTGGGTCCCACCAACGCTTCCTCATAGATCTTTGGCTCATCGTTGTCCAACAACAATATATCACGTTGTTCCGCACTGTGTACATCGGGCACACGACGTGATCTTTTAGACCTCCGTGGGCTGGTGTATCTACAACGGTGGCAAAACACTTTGCTCCTCCTGTTATGGTTTTGTGGTTGAAACATTTTCCGGTGTTTCTTGAACTTCTTCAAGATGCACCCCTGCTCCCCACTAACCCTTCTTGAAAGAAACTCTTTCTCCAAGAAAACAACGTGTCGGGCGACAAACACTTTGCCTTGTGCCCGATTATAAAAATAATATTCCCTTAGTTTCCTTAGGATATCCCACAAACAAGCACTTGTCGATTTGAGTGTGAGCTTGTCGATCAGTAACGTTTTACATAAGCTTCGCATCCCAAATTTTGAGAAAAGACAAACTAGGGGTTGCCCTGTCCATATCTCATATGGTGTCTTTTCAACCGACTTTGATGGAACTCTATTTAGTGTGAGTGCAGTGTTTCAAGAGCATATCCGGAAGGATAACGGAAGATCACTTTGGCTCATCTTCGACCGCACCATGTCCAACAAGGTGCGATTTCTCCCTCCGGACACTCCGTTCCATTGTGGAGTTCTGGCGGAGTCAAGCGTGGAACAATTCCACAATCTTTCGATGATTACCAAACTCTTGGCTCAAGTATTCCCCTCCACGATCCGATCGTAGAAACTTGATTGTTTTCCCTAAATAATTCGTACTTCATTCTGGAATTCTTTGAACTTTTCAAAGGATTCGGACTTATGCCTCATTAAGTAGATATAACCATATCTACTAAAGTCATCGGTAAAGGTAATGAAGTGCGATAACCACCTCTCGGCCGTTGAGCTCATTGATCCACATACATCGGTATGTACGAGTGCCAATAAGTCACTTGCTCTCTCACGCGTCCCGTGAAAGGTGCCTTTGTCATCTTACCAAGTAAACAAGACTCACATGTCTCAAATGATTTAAAATCAAAAGAGTGAAGCAATCCATCCTTATGGAGCTTCTTCATGCGTTTCTTATTTATATGGCCTAAGCGACAATGCCGGATAAACGTGAGGTTTGTATCATTAGAGAGTTGCCTTTCGTATTAATGTTATAGATGGGAGACACTTCAAGATTCAAAACGTAATAATCCATTCACCAATGGACCATGAAAATAGAACATATCTCTAAGATATATTGAACAACCATTGTCCATTGATCTAAAATCATATCCTTCCGCTTGCAAACATGAAGCGAAAATAACGTTTTGACATAGTGTTGGAACTCAATAACAATTATTTAATTCCAAAACTAATCCCGAAGGTAGATGAAGTGGTGCTGTCGACGGCAAGCGTAGCAACGCTTGCTCCATTGTCGATGCGCGAGTTCACCTCGCCCCTTCTCAAGCCTCTACTTCTTCTCATTCCGCAACGATTTGCAAATATGAGCCACCGATCCGATATCAAATACCTAAGAGTC
>JAIFGZ020000657.1:10000-108918 GCA_019925245.2 Oryza australiensis
CTTAAGTTTAAGATCAAAGAGTCGGGCGGAAAAAGGGGAGAGCTCCCCGTTCCTGGTTCTCCTGTAGCTGGATTCCACGGAACCACAAGAATCCTTAGAATGGGATTCCAACTTAGCACCTTTTTTTGAGATTTTGAGAAGAGTTGCTCTTTGGAGAGCACAGTACGATGAAAGTTGTAAGCCGTGTTCGGGGGGGAGTTATTGTCTATCGTTGGCCTCTATGGGGACCACGTTACTATTGTTTCTTTCTCCTCCATATTGACCTTTTCTATTTTTGCCAATAAATGATGAGCTACAAAAGGATTCGGTTTTTTTCGTGTCACAGCTGATTACTCCTTTTTTCCATTTTAAAGAGTGGTATTCGATGTCCAATATCTCGATCGAAGTATGGAGGTCAGAATAAATAGAATAATGATGAATGGAAAAAAGAGAAAATCCTTTAGCTGGATAAGGGGCGGATGTAGCCAAGTGGATCAAGGCAGCGGATTGTGAATCCACCATGCGTGGGTTCAATTCCCGTCGTTCGCCCATCCCATTATTGCAAATTCCAAAAATGCAATTTTCCATATTCCTAGTTACGTATTTACTTACGGCGACGAAGAATAAAACTATCACTATATTTTTTCCTTTTCCTAGTTCTTCTTCCAAGCGCAGGATAACCCCAAGGGGTTGTGGGTTTTTTTCTACCAATGGGGGCTTTCCCTTCACGGCCCCCATGGGGGTGGTCCACAGGGTTCATAACTACCCCTCTTACTACGGGCGTTTACCTAGCCAACACTTAGATCCGGCTCTACCCAAACTTTTTGGTTCACCCCAACATTACCCACTTGTCCGATGTTGCTAAGCAGTTTTGGGATACCAAACGGACCTTCCCAGATGGTAATCTTAAAGTGGCCGATTTACCTTCTTTTGCAATCAGTTTTGCTACAACACCTACTGCTCTAGCTAATTGCCCACCCCTTCCACGTGTGATTTCTATGTTATGTATGGCCGTGCCTAAGGGCATATCGATTGAAGTAGATTCTTCTTTTCTCTCAAAAAACCCCTTCCCAAACTGTACAAGCTTCTTCCAAAGCATACGGCTTTCTAGATGTATATGACGATCTCTAGACATATGGATCTTATATGAATCGTATGATGAAGTACCACATGAGTGGATATATAGGAAAGGAATCCAAATCTGCCGAATCGCTCATGTTATGATCTTCTACATCCTAGGTCTCCGCGTTCCGTCATCTGGCTTATGTTCTTTATGTAGCATTCAGATCGAATGACTCTATGAAATTACGTCGATACATCTACATATTATGGGTAACGTAGGAGACATTCCTATTTTCCCCCGGGGGTCTTAATTACCACTGCTTAGCATTCAATTCGCCTCTAACCATCAAATTAAATGTGAATAACCCGTCCTCCTCTCTTTGAAACAAGGCGCTTCCGGTTACGTGCGTGCTTCAAACAATTTTGTCTTCTCCATATTAACATATCTCTAGAGTCAATAATTTTCTATGAGGAACTACTGAACTCAATCACTTGCTGCCGTTGCTCAACAGTTTTCTGTTGAGGTCTATCCCGTAGAGGTAGTCAAATTGGATCAGTGATCGATTTCTAGGTTTCGTCGTAAACCTAATTGGTTACTTCCAATTACGTAAATCAATAGTTCAAACCACACTCAAAGGTAGGGCATTTCCCAATGATATAAGAACTTTTGTACCAGAAACAATAGTATCTCCAATTATAGCCCCTCTGGGATGTAAAATATATCCCTTCTCACCATCCCCATAGTGTATGAGACAAATGTACGCATTTCGATTAGGGTCGTATTCTATGGTTACGATTCTACCAGATATGTCTTTTTGATTCCGTCGAAAATCAATTTTACGGTATAGGCTCTTATGACCTCCCCCTCTATGCCTTGCGGTAATGATTCCTCTGGAATTACGACCTTTACCACAACGGTGCCGCCCATGGATCAAATTATTTCGTGGATTGGATTTCACTTGCCTATCTATGGTTCCCTTGCGTGTGCTCGGGATAGGTGTTTTGTATAATTGTTTCGCCGTATTATTAAGTATTCTCCGTTAGTTTTTTCTCTATCTAGAAGTGGAATAGAATAACCCGGTTGAAGGGTAATGATCATACGTTTGTAATGCATTGTATGTCCTAGAATAGGTCCCATTCTTCTACCCTTTCCGGGTAGTCGATGGCTATTCACAGCTACTACCTTACCACCAAAGAAGAGTTCGACCCAATGCTTTATTTCTATCTTAGTGAATCCCGATTCGACATGAAAAGTATATTGATTCTTTCCCAATAAACGAAGACTTTTTTCTGTAAATACTGCGTATTTGATTCCATCCATAAATCGACTTTCCCTCCTATGCTCTGAGTTCCAGTATCGATAAGAATTCGAGTTCTTATTGTTCTTATATTATGGTATGAATATACCATACCAATTCGTTATGTATGGATGATGGATGAGATTCCATGGATAGAGAGCCAGTTCCAATAGACTTATGGAACGTTCCGGTTCGCGTACATCCAGCAGGAATTGAACCAGCAAATTTACCTATTATGAGTTGGGCGCTTTAACCATTCAGCCATGGATGCTTAACAGGGATCATCGTACATTGTAAATAACCAATTTTCATATAGAAAGACATATCATAGAAAAATGAAATCAAAAATATTCGGAGATGGCAAATATTCGAAGATGCCTATGAAAACACCTCTCTGGATCCTCGAATTGAAAGAGAGATTGAGAGGGATCAAGAATCCTCCAGTCAAGAATTGGGGCTTCACAATTACTAGCCAATATTTCTCTCATGCCTTTCCTCGTTCATGGTTCGATATTCTGGTGTCCTAGGCGTAGAGGAACCACACCAATCCATCCCGAATTTGGTGGTTAAACTCTACTATGGTGACGATACTGTAGGGGAGGTCCTGCGGCAAAATAGCTCGATGCCAGAATGATGAAAAGCTTAACACCTCTTATTTGACTTTTTCACTATTTTGAAATACGAAAAAGATCCAAATCCAAATGCAAAGGTTGTCTTATTCAAAACCTCAATCATCACATCCCCTCTCTCCCACTTCACACCTCGGAACGCACTGTTCTTATAGAGAGAAAGGTGCTTTCCCATCTTCTTAACCCGAAACGAAATGGGTGAGGAGAGGGAGGTTCCTTTTGGGGGGTACCCCCGGGAAGAGATCCAGTGGAGACGGGGTGGGCCTGTAGCTCAGAGGATTAGAGCACGTGGCTACGAACCACGGTGTCGGGGTTCGAATCCTCCTCGCCCACAGCCTTCCAAAGGGAAGGACCTTTACTTTCCCCGAGGGTAGGAAAACCATGATCGGGATAGCGGACATAAAGCTATTGAACTTGGGTATGCTCTTTCCTTTTGTCGAAGTGGAATCGTACAACAGAATGTGATACGATGAGATAAAATGCAATAGAAACAAGGATAGCGAATGGGTTACCTACTCCTAAGGGTCAAAGCAAGCCCTTTAATTCAATTCTTTATTCTTACATTAAAGAATGAATCAAATCTCCCTAAGTAGGATTCGAACCTACGACCGTCGCTACACCACCGCTCTACCACCGAGCTACGAGGAACAAAGGGGATTCGACCTCCTAGAGTTCAACTCCCGCTCTCAACCCATGAACAATATGAGTCCGAAGCTTCTTTCGTAACTCCCGAAATTTCTTCGTAGTGGCTCCGTTCCATGCCTCATTTCATAGTAAGCCCAGAGTGGCTCTATTTCATTCTATTTCACTTCCTAGCACTTCCTATCATTTAATATCCATCCCTTTGGTCTTATTGACATAAGAGATGTCATTTATAGTCTATCTCTTTCTATATATGGAAAGTCAAGAAATTCTCGTCGAAACATCGAGAAATTGTGCATATAGAAAACTCTAAAGAAAGAAAAAAGGAGACCCATGCCATGATTTTCAAATCTTTTCTACTTAGTAGTCTAAGTTTCTCGTTGAGGATAATTAATTCGGTCGTTGCGGTCGGACTCTATTATGGGTTTCTGACCACATTCTCCATGGGTCCCTCTTAGATCTTCTTTCTCCAATCTTGGATTAGGGAAGAAGAAGATATTCGCGACTCCTGGTGGTTTCATTATGGGGCAGCTCATGATCTTCATATCGATCTATTATCCACCTCTGCATCTATTCTTTCTTAGGTAAACGGGTGGAAGATCCATCCAATTTGGTTATATCATGGACTCAAAAAACATATCTGAATGTGACTGAAATGCACAATCTTTACAGGTATCACTTTTCACGATACCTAAAAGGTGGAATAGCGATTTTCGAATCATTTCCTATAAGAGAAAGGTTTCCATTACTTTGAGAAATGGATTCTATATCAAACTATAGCTATTGCATTAAAGAAGAAAAGAAACTAATAGAAGTCGAAGACGCGGAATGGTAGTGAATAAAGAGAAAGATTCTTCTGGTTTTCTTGTTCCTGAAAGTATTCTATCTATCTCCTAGACGCCGTAGAGAATTGAGAATTTTCATGTCTTTCAATTCTCGTACTCGTAATTGGAAAGTTATGGAAGGAGATCCATCATTTTGCAATGAAAACTACATAAAAAACTCTGGACAATTTTGAAATCAGGCCAAGCGTCTTAATACATATGCAAAAAAATTCATTATTGGCCCACCATTGATTAGAAGATTTAACTTGTATGAATCGCTATTGGTTTGATACGAATAATGGCAGTTGTTTCACTATGTTAAGGATACAGATGTATCCACAATTCATTTAGAGTTACTTAATAGCCTATTTCTTATACCATATCTCTATCCCGTGAAATTCTCGAGCTGAAAGATGGATGCATATGCTATGTTTCATTTTGCTAAATGATATCAATTAAACGGTGTATCAATTCCATAAATTGGATATAGCAATAAATAAATCAGCAAAATTCTTTTATTTTAGATAGAAGAAACTTACCAGAATTGGAGCCAGGCTCTATCCATTTATTCATTAGGCCCAGAAAATTGGAATTTTTTTATTTCATTCCAAAAATCCAAAATAATAAATTGATTTTATTACGACATGCTATTTTTTCCATTCATTACCCTTGAGGATCAGTCGTGGTCTTATAGACTCTACCAAGAGTCTGGATGAATTTTTTGCTAAATCCAAATGTGTAAAAGATCATAGTCGCACTTAAAAGCCGAGTACTCTACCATTGTGTTAGCAAACCAGATAAACTAGGATCTTAGATACGATCGAAATCCAAAAATCAATGGAATTACACCGCACCCTGTCAAAATCTTACAATAGCAAAACATTAAAAGAAAGATTTTATCAGCATTGAAAACACTCGATACCAAAAGGAATAGGTCTGGTTAAATTTCACTAAGGTTAAAAGTGGCACCAATCAGGATCGTAAAATTGTCATTTTTTAACTTATTTATTTATTTATTTCAATAAATCTTGTATGAGAGTACAAACAAGAGGGACAACCCTACCATTTGAGCAAAGTGTAGGCAAAAAACCTAATAGGGAGTGAGGATAAAGAGACTTATCCATCTACAAATTCTAGATGTTCAATAGACCTTTGTCAATGAAAATACAAAGATAAGAAAAAAATTAGATAGAAAAACTCAAAAAAAATAAAGGCTTATGTTGGATTGGCACGACATAAATCCAGTCAAAAATAGGATTAAGAAAGAGACAAATTATTTCTAAATAGTTAGACAACAAGGGATACTAGTGAGCCTCTCCTAGTTTTTTATTCATTTAGTTCTTCAATTAACTCAAAGTTCTTTCTTTTTCTTTAAAGAATTCCGCCTTCCTTAAAATATCAGAAACTGTTCTTGTAGGTTGAGCACCTTTTTCAAGGAAATAGAGAATAGCTGGAACATTTAACCAAGTTTGATTCTTTATCAGATCATAAAAACCTACTTTTCTAAGATCTCTTCCTTCTCTTCGAGATTGAACATCAATTGCAACGATTCGATAGACAATGTGTTGGGATAGATGTAGATAAACAAAGCCCCCCTAGAAACGTATAGGAGGTTTTTCTCCTCATACGGCTCGAGAAAATGATTCGAATTTCTATCTACTTGTATTATAGATAGATAGAAATTCGACTATGACTTGCATTAATTTCAGTACAGAAAAAACAAATTTCATTTATACTCATGACTCAAATTGACTAATTTTGACTAACAGACTTGAAAGAAAAAATCCTTTGAAATTTTTTGAGTCATCTCTAAACTCTTTTCTTTGCCTCATCTCGAACGAATTCACTTTTATTCCTTATTCTGGTCCAATTCTATTGTTGATACAATTGAAAATCGTGTTTATTTGTTCGGGAATCCTTTATCTTTGATTTGTGAAATCCTTGGGTTTAAACATTACTTGGAATTCTTATTCCTTTTCTTTCAAAAGAGTAGCAACATACCCTTTTTTTCTTATTTCCTTCGATAAAGCATTTCCCTCTTCTATAGAAATCGAATATGAGCGATTGATTCTGATATACTTTTAATCAAAAGAGTTTTCCCATATCTTCCAAAATTGGACTTTCTTCTTATTTTAATCTTTCGATTTCTATATTATTTTGATTTCTATATTAAGGGTAGAATGACAAAGTTGGCCTAATTTATTAGTTTTCACTAACCCTAGATTCTTTCCCTTAATAAAAAAATAACTTATGTCCTCTCGAGCTCCATCGTGTACTATTTACTTAGCTTACTTACAAACAACCCAGCGCAAATTTGGTTCGGGACAAATAGAACAGGCTATGTCGAGCCAAGAGCATTTTCATTACTATGGAAAATGGTGGATAGCAAAATCCACAATCGATCATGTCCTTCAAGTCGCACGTTGCTTTCTACCACATCGTTTTAAACGAAGTTTTACCATAACATTCTTTCTTTTACCTAAAAGAGGAAACTCCAAATCAGAATTGAATCCATTCTATCTAACGAGCAGTTCTTATCTTATTTTTACTGGAATGGATCATTCTGGATATTTAAAAAATCACGGATCGAGATCGTTTTTGCTTAACCAAAGAAAAAAAAATGAAGGAACCTTTTTACTAATAAAATACTATAACAAAAATTTATCTCTATCATAAATCTATCTCTACCATAAAGGGATAGGTCTCGTTTTTTATACAATGTTCTATGTCAAGTTTAAAAATATTTCATGAAAAAAAGATTTTCAATTTGACTGGACTTGACACTGGATTATGTTTTCTGAGACAGAAAAGGAATGCATTAGGAATGCATCGAATCTAAGAGTTTATAAGAGAAAAAAAATTCTCTTTAATAAACTTTATGTCTCGTGCAGAATACAACAAGATTTCATCTTTCGTTTCATCAGAAAAAATCTGGGACGGAAGGATTCGAACCTCCGAGTAACGGGACCAAAACCCGCTGCCTTACCACTTGGCCACGCCCCATTTCGGGTTTTATGCGACACTAATAAACAGAATTATGTTTATTTCTTATTCGTCAATCCTACTTCAATTACATAAAAATGGGGGGTATTCTCTTGGTAGGATTCTAGACATGCGAATAATATAGAATCCAAAAATGCATTGATCATTACATGGAATTCTATTAAGATATTATATGAAAGTCGAATTTCTTCCACTCTCATTTGAGAGTGCGAATACAAGGAGGTATTTTGTGTTTGGGAAAGTCCGAAGAGAAAAGGATTTTGAATCCTCCTTTTCCTTTTTCCCTTAGAAAAATAACTCAATCAAAATCCAATTATCTACTCTACAAGAACGAAACGCTTGTTATGCCTAATATACTTAGTTTAACCTGTATTTGTTTTAATTCTATTATTTATCCAACTAGTTTTTTCTTCTCCAAATTGCCCGAAGCTTATGCCATTTTCAACCCAATCGTGGATGTTATGCCTGTCATACCAGTACTCTTTTTTCTATTAGCCTTTGTTTGGCAAGCTGCTGTAAGTTTTCGATGAAATCTTTACTACTCTGTCTGCCAAATGGAATCATGTATTCATTCTAAAAAATTCAAAAATGGATAAGAGCCGAGAAGTCTTATATTATGAATCTTCGATTCTAAAATTCAAATTCTTCTACATTGAATGTATAGCTGCAGAATTAAATTTGGATCAGCCTTTCTACTCCCTACATCTATGTTGAGCAGGTATCTTTAGGTAACCGCACAATACCTAACCTAATTTATTGATAAGAGTGTTTATTATAAATCAATTCTTGCAATTTTTTCAAAAATTGATTTTTGCATTTTTAGGTGTCAAAATAAACAAAACCCATCCTAGTGGATTTGTGTGGTAAGGAAAAACGGGTAATCTATTCCTTAAAAAAAATCTTGGAGATTATGTAATGCTTACTCTCAAACTTTTTGTTTATACAGTAGTGATATTCTTTGTTTCCCTCTTTATCTTTGGATTCTTATCTAATGATCCAGGACGTAATCCTGGGCGTGACGAGTAAAAATCCAAAAATTTTTCTTACAAATTGGATTTGTTTCATACATTTATCTACGAGAAAATCCGGGGTCAGAATTCCTTCCAATTCGAAAGTCCCAAATGATCCGAGGGGCGGAAAGAGAGGGATTCGAACCCTCGGTACAAAAAAATTGTACAACGGATTAGCAATCCGCCGCTTTAGTCCACTCAGCCATCTCTCCCGTTCCAAATCGAAAGGTTTTCGTGATATGACAGAGGCAAGAAATAACGATTGCAAAAATTCTTCCTTTTTCTTTCAAAAGTTCAAAAAAATTTATATTGCCAACTCCATTTTAGTTATATTCTTTTTCTTAATGTTAATAAAAAGAAGAATTTTCTTCTTTTTTCTTTCTAATTCTAAAATTGGATATTGGCTAAAAGACAATCGATAGATTTTTCTTCTCGGGCATTTCCATATAGGACTTGTTATAATAAAACAAGCGAGGTTATATAAAACAACTTTTTTTTGATTATTTATCAACAAAGCAAAAAGGGGTCTTATCAAACCAACCCACCCCATAAAATTGGAAGGAAAGATAAAGTAAGTGGACCTGACTCCTTGAATGAGGCCTCTATCCGCAATTCTGATATATAAATTCGATGTAGATGAAATTGTATAAGTGGATTTTTGTATTTCCTTAGACTTAGACCGCGCAAGGCAAGAATTTCTCGCTATTTACGATTTCATATTCTCGTTACTAGATGTTCTATAGGAATAAGAAGAAATCACAACCCTCTCCGCTACACATAAAAATTGATTTCAAAAGTCAATTTTTCTTTTCAATATCTTTATCTTTTTTTCAGAATCCTATTTTTGTTCTTATACCCATGCAATAGAGAGCGAGTGGGAAAAGAGAGGTTACTTTTTTTCATTTTTCTCTTAAAAGATAGGCTTTCTTGGAAATAGAAATCATGGAATAATCCTGAATTCCAATGTTTATTTCTATAGTATAAGAAAAACTAATTGAATCAAATTCATGGATTTACAACGACCTCGGTTGTGACCCCATAGATAAAAATGCAAAATTTCTATCTTCGAGACCATTGAAAAAGGCATTGAACGAGAAAAACTCGTCCCACGATAATCAAAGTATCGTATGCCTTGGAAATGATATAAGGTGCTCGGAAATGGTTGAAGTAATTGAATAGGAGGATAACTATGACTATAGCCCTTGGTAGAGTTACTAAAGAAGAAAATGATTTATTTGATATTATGGACGACTGATTACGAAGGGACCGTTTTGTTTTTGTAGGATGGTCTGGTCTATTGCTTTTTCCTTGTGCTTATTCGCTTTAGGAGGTTGGTTTACAAGGACAACTTTTGTAACTTCTTGGTATACCCATGGATTGGCGAGTTCCTATTTGGAAGGTTGCAATTTCTTAACAGCAACAGTTTCCACCCCTACCAATAGTTTAGCACACTCTTTGTTGCTACTATGGGGCCCGACAGCACAAGGGGATTTTACTCGTTGGTGTCAATTAATTCATCAAGTTGATGAGAAAATCCACGGACGCTCTACTGGGCCCTATTCACTTGTTACACAACAACCCGTTAGAGGAAGAGCCAAGCAAGGGGGACAACGAAGAGGAGAAATGGAAGTTTGGGCTTTAGAAGGATTTGGTGTTGCTCATATTTTACAAGAGATACTTACTTATAAATCTGATCATCTTATAGCTCGCCAAGAAATACTTAATGCTACGATCTGGGGAAAACGAGTACCTAATCACAAGGATCCTCTAGAATCTTTTCGAGTGCTCGTTCGAGAACTACGATCTTTGGCTCTAGAACTGAACCATTTCCTTGTATCTCAGAAGAACTTCCAGGTTAATAGGGAAGAAGTTTGATTGGACTAAATATAAATTCTTTTCTTATTTCTATTTTATGATTGACCAATATAAACATCAACAACTTCAAATTGGCCTTGTTACCCCTCAACAAATAAAGGCTTGGGCTAACAAAATACTACCTAATGGGGAAGTCGTTGGCGAAGTCACAAGGCCCTCCACTTTTCATTATAAAACTGATAAACCAGAAAAAGATGGATTGTTTTGCGAAAGAATCTTTGGACCCATAAAAAAAGCAGAATTTTTGCTTGTGGAAATTCTCGAGCGAGTGGAGCCAAAAACGAAGACGAAAGATTTTGCCAAAAATGCGGAGTAGAATTTGTTGATTCTCGGATACGAAGATATCAAATGGGATACATCAAACTCGCATGTCCCGTGACTCATGTGTGGTATTTGAAAGGTCTTCCTAGTTATATCGCGAATGTTTTAGATAAGCCCCTTAAGAAATTGGAAGGCCTAGTATATGGTGATTTCTCTTTTGCTAGGCCCAGTGCTAAAAAACCAACTTTCTTACGATTACGAGGTTTATTCGAGGATGAAATTTCATCCTGTAACCATAGCATTTCTCCTTTTTTTTCTACCCCAGGCTTTACAACATTTCGAAATCGGGAAATTGCGACAGGAGCAGGTGCTATTAGAGAACAATTAGCAGATTTGGATTTGCGAATTATTTTAGAGAATTCCTCGGTCGAATGGAAGGATTTAGAAGATGAGGGGTATAGTGGAGATGAATGGGAAGATAGAAAAAGACGAATAAGAAAAGCTTTTTTGATTAGACGCATGCAATTGGCGAAACATTTTATTCAAACAAATGTAGAACCAGAATGGATGGTTTTGTGCTTATTACCAGTTCTTCCTCCCGAATTAAGACCCATTGTTTATAGGTCTGGGGATAAAGTAGTGACTTCGGATATTAATGAACTTTATAAAAGAGTTATCCGTCGGAACAACAATCTTGCCTATCTATTAAAAAGAAGTGAATTAGCGCCAGAGGATTTAGTAATGTGCCAGGAAAAATTGGTACAAGAAGCCGTGGATACACTTCTTGATAGTGGGTCCGTGGGTAACCAACGAGGGATGGTCACAATAAAGTATACAAATCACTTTCAGATGTAATTGAAGGTAAAGAGGGAGGTTTCGTGAAACTCTGCTTGGGAAACAGTCGATTACTCGGGCGTTCGTCATTGTTGTGGGTCCTTCACTTTCATTACATCAATGTGGGTTACCTCTAGAGATAGCAATAAAGCTTTTTTAGCTATTTGTAATTCGCGATTTAATCACGAAACGTGCTACTTCTAATGTTATGATTGCTAAAAGGAAAATTTGGGAAAAGGAACCCATTGTATGGGAAATACTTCAAGAAGTTATGAGGGGACATCCTGTACTGTTGAATAGAGCACCTACCCTGCATAGATTAGGCATACAGGCTTTCCAACCCACTTTAGTAGAGGGGCGTACTATTTGTTTGCACCCATTAGTGTGTAAAGGTTTCAATGCGGACTTTGATGGGGATCAAATGGCTATTCATCTACCTTTATCCTTGGAAGCTTAGGCGGAAGCTCGTTTACTTATGTTTTCTCATATGAATCTCCTATCTCCCGCTATTGGAGATCCTATTTGCGTACCAACCCAAGACATGCTTATCGGACTTTATGTATTAACGATTGGAAACCGTCGAGGTATTTGTGCAAATAGATATAATAGTTGCGGAAACTATCCAAACCAAAAAGTAAATTACAATAATAATAATCCTAAGTATATGAAAGATAAAGAATCTCTTTTTTCTAGTTCCTATGATGCACTGGGAGCTTATAGACAGAAACAAATCTGTTTAGATAGTCCCTTGTGGCTCCGATGGAAACTAGATCAACGCGTCATTGGGTTAAGAGAAGTTCCGATTGAAGTTCAATATGAATCTTTGGGGACTTATCGTGAGATTTATGCCCACTATCTAGTAGTGGGAAATAGAAAAAAGGAAATCCGTTCTATATACATTCGCACCACTCTTGGTCATATTTCTTTTTATAGAGAAATAGAGGAATTCATACAAGGATTTATTTAGGCCTATTCATACACTATCTAAACAAGGAAGTTAGATTCGGCGATGCCCCTTTCGAGGGACATTCCAATTTCGCTAGTATCATCATTTTTGCCGCACGAATCCAGATTGAGATTGAGGAAAGGAAGTTAACTAAGTTTTCGAATCACTGACTCAGGTCCATTGTCGAATCCTACTCAGCAATTGTCGAATTATACTCAGCCGAAAAAAGGGGGTACTTATTTATGGCGGAACGGGCCAATCTGGTCTTTCATAATAAAGAGATAGATGGAACTGCTATGAAACGACTTATTAGCAGATTAATAGATCATTTTGGAATGGGATATACATCCCATATACTGGATCAAATAAAAACGCGGGGCTTCCATCAAGCCACTACTTCATCGATTTCATTAGGAATCGAGGATCTTTTAACAATACCGTCTAAGGGATGGTTAGTCCAAGATACGGAACAACAGAGTTTTCTTTTGGAAAAACACTATTGTTATGGAGCTGTACACGCGGTAGAAAAATTACGCCAATCCGTTGAAATCTGGTATGCTACAAGTGAATATTTGAAACAAGAAATGAATTCGAATTTTTGGATAATAGATCCTTCTAATCCAGTCTATCTAATGTCTTTTTCAGGAGCTAGAGGAAATGCATCTCAGGTACACCAATTAGTAGGTATGCGAGGATTAACGGCGTATCCTCAAGGACAAATGATTGAGTTACCTGTTCAAAGCAATTTACGCGAGGGACTTTCTTTGACAGAATATATAATTTCCTGCTACGGAGCCCACAAAGGGGTTGTAGATACTGCTGTACGAATGACGGATGCTGGATATCTTACACGTAGACTTGTTGAAGTAGTTCAACATATTATTGTGCATAGAAGAGATTGTGGTACTATCCAAGCTATTTCTGTGAGTCCTCAAAATGGGATGACGGAAAAACTTTTTGTACAAACATTAATTGGTCGTGTATTAGCAGACGATATATATAACGGTTCACGATGCATTTCCACTCAAAATCAAGATATTGGAATTGGGTTAGTCAATCTATTCATAACTGCGTTTCGAGCACAACCATTTCAAGCACAACCAATATGTATTAGAATCCCCATTACTTGCCAGAGCACATCTTGGATCTGTCAATTATGTTATGGTCGGAGTTCCACTCATGGTTATCTGGTCGAATTGGGGAAAGCTATAGGTGTTATTGCGGGTCAATCTATTGGGTAGCCAGGGACTCAACTAACATTAAGAACTTCTCATACTGGTGGGGCATTCACAGGGGGTACTGCCGACCTTGTACGATCCCCTTCAAATGGAAAAATCCAATTCAATGGGGATTTGGTTCACCCCACACGTACCCGTCATGGCAGCCTGCTTTTCTATGTTATATAGACTTGCATATAACTATTCAGAGTCAGGATATTCTACATAGTGTGACTATTCCCTCAAAAAGCTTGATTCTAGTGCAAAATGATCAATATGTAGAATCCGAACAAGTAATTGCGGAGATTCATGCCGGAACGTCCGCTTTGCATTTTAAAGAAAGGGTACAAAACATATTTATTCCGAATCAGACGGGGAAATGCACTGGAGTACCGATGTTTATCATGCGCCCGAATATCAATATGGTAATCTTCGTCGATTACCAAAAACAAGCCATTTATGGATATTGTCAGTAAGTATGTGTAGATCTAGTATAGCTTCTTTTTTGCTCCACAAGGATCAAGATCAAATGAATACTTATTCTTTTTTTGTTGACGGAAGGTATATCTTTGGCCTCTCGATGGCTGATGATGAGGTAAGACATAGACTTTTGGATACTTTTGGTAAAAAAGATAGGGAAATTCTTGATTATTCAACGCCGGATCGAATCATGTACAATGGTCATTGGAATTTTTTCTATCCTTCTATTCTTCAAAATAATTCAGATTTGTTAGCAAAAAAGTGAAGAAATAGGTTCGCCATTCCACTACAGTATCATCAAGAACAAGAGAAAGAACCAATATCCTGTTTTGGGATTTTGATTGAAATACCCTTTATGGGTGTTTTACGTAGAAATACTATAGTTTCTTATTTTGACGACCCACGATACAAAAAAGATAAAAAGGGTTCGGGAATTGTTAAATTTAGATATAGGACCCTAGAGGACGAATATAGGACTCGAGAGAAAGACTCAAAGAACAAATACGGGAGCCCAAAAAACGAATATAGGACCCGAGAGGAAGAATGTAAAACCCTAGAAGACGAATATAGGACTCTAGAGGATGACTATGAAACCCTAGAAGATGAATATGGGATCCTAGAGGATGAATATGCAACCCTAGAAGATGAATATGGAATCCTAGAGGACGAATATAGGACTCGAGAGGAGGAATCCGAGGACGAATATAGGACTCGAGAGGAGGAATCCGAGGACGAATATGGGAGCCTGTGGAGATTATGGCAATCGGGTATCTACATGGCAAGTTTATCCGACTGGAGGTAGAGATAGATTGCGCCTGCCATATTTATAAACCGAACATGACTTGGGTGTTACGATTGCCGATAGAGATAAGGCAATCGGCCTATAGTCATGGTTTGGTGAGATTGAGGAAACCAACTTAGAGTAAGATAAGGTTTCCGATTTGTAAGCCCGCCTCCCAAGACTATATAAGGGGGGTAAGGGGCGTCCCTTGAGGGATATTAGAAAATCCTATGTTAGATCAGCTTTTTAGCCTTCAGCTTTAGACCACGAGATCAATAAAGACACTCGGCGGATCGAATCCACCGAAACAGGAGTAGGGTATTACCTCACGAGAGGGCCTGAACCTATCTAAATCTTCTTCTTCTTCTAACCCATCGTGCTTGGCGATCTCGATTGCGACCCCAGAAATCATATTGCCGAAACCAAGTTTCGACAGTTGGCGCGCCAGGTAGGGGGCCGCGCATCGAGACTTCTTCAACAATCTCGCCGACAAGCGTGATGGGATCTCCTTCAAGATTCGGCGACTTCGCCGCCAACTTCGTCGACGATTCCTCCTTCGACTCGGATTCGGACCAGTCGGTAGGAGAAATCTACTCGACACCGTTCGGACTTCCGAACAACGCCACGATCTACAACGACATCTTGAAGACCAAGATGCAATCTACTTTCTCCGATGACGGACCTCACTCGGCACCATTCGGATTACCGAATACCGCCGAAATCTGTGCCAATCTTCTCGCCTCCCCGACGGAAGCGATCTACTCAGATGAAGACCTCTCAGCGCCGTTTGGATTACCAAACGCCGCCGAAATTTACAGCAAGCTTCTCTCCCTAGTCGGCGGCGACCCACTCGGAGGAGCCCACACCCCCAAGCTCTGACTCGGACTAGAACGATCCAGATCCGGGTTACCCAGGATCAAGGGAGGTCGCCGTCATCCTCCCATCATTCGGCTCCTGCTCATCTTCGGAGCTCAATGGATACCTCAGCTCCGCCGGCTTCGACAACCTCTACGGCATCCCTTCGACGAAGCCGACAACTCCGCCGCCACATGGACTGTGAGCCGAAGTGCTTTGATGTCCTCATGGCCGAGCCGGACGAGTCCGACTCGGCCATGGCCGAAGGCTTGCTGAAGAAGAGCGAGCGGGGTGGAGCTCGAGCGCAAGACAGCCGAAGAAGAGAAACAACGCAAGGATGAGGCCGATAAGAGGAAGCAGGACCTACGTGCAGCTGGACGATCTGCCCAAGAGGCCATCCTCCAAACACGGGTCCGCAACACCAACATCTTCCAAACGCCACAGCAGAACGCGGTTGCCGCGCTTACACTCTTGGACACCGTCATGGAGACGGCACCCGCCAACGTGACTCCTATACTCGACAAGATCAAGACCATCATCGCCGCCACAGCAAACGACCACCCCACCACCTCGGCACGAAGGCCGACTGAATCCGTGGCCGAGACGCTAGACAAGAGCCGGCTTCCGCCTCTAAGGTCAGGAGACTATAAGAGGCCCGAGCCAGATCGATCAACGACCAGGCCAAGAGGCCCACCCCGCGAGTCCACGCTGAAATACCGGGAGCAGACGGCCGACTCCCGCGACAAACGACATGGACGTCCACCCGTCCACCTCCGCGCTCGCCGCAACGGCTCCCGGCTACCCAACCGAGTCCAACCGAAGACCCCGTCGAGTGATCTGCGGGAAGTCCTCGATCGCCGCTACCGGGAGCGCGGCCAGACGCACTCGGGAAGATCGGAGGGGATCACCCGATAGCGGCGACGACGGAGTACCGGCCTTCACTCGGGAGCTCCGCCGAGTGCACTGGCCGAGTGGCTTTAAGCCTACAGGGATTGAATGGTACGATGGCAAGACCGACCCTGAATCTTGGCTAACCGTATACACCCTTGCCATCCGAGCTGCAGTGGCGACAACAAAGCTATGGCCAATTACACGCCCATGGCCCTCGCAAACTCGGCCGAGAAATTGGCTCACGAGCACGCCAAGAGGCTCGGTCGGCTCGTGGAGCGGGCGGGGACCACTTCATCGCCAACTTCCAAGGTACCTTCGAGAGGCCCGGCACACACTTTGACCTATACAACGTCATCCAAAAGCCGGACGAGCCTCGAAGGATTACATTCGACGTTTCTCCGAGAAGCGCAACAAGATCCCGAACATCACCGATGACATCATCATCGCCGCCTTCCGAAGGGAGTCGTGATGAGCTGCTCATCGGGAAGTTTGGGCGCAAACCACCGAAGACGGTAAAGCAAATGTTCGAGACGGCGAACTCATACGCCAAATCCAATGACGCCATTAAGGCCGCCCGTCAAGACCGGCCCGATAGAAGGGAGGACAAGCAAGCGGGAGGAAGCCATAATCCTAAGAAGGATGGCGGCAACAACGGCAACCAGGGCCAGAAAGATCGCAAGCGCCGATCTGAGGACCTAGTGGCCGCAACCTCCAACACTCAACGCTGTCCCCGAATCGCCGCCTACGACGCCATCATGAACGCCCAGTGCACCCATCATCCGAATCATAAGCACGCGGCGAAGGACTGCTTTATCTACAAGCAGTTCGCCGAACAGTACGCGGCGCAACTCAACAAGAAACCGACTGACGAGGCTGGCCTGGCTGGCGCCAAAAAGAACAACGCGGCTGAAAATGCCGGACCTTTTCAAGATCCAGTGGGGGAGCTCAACCACATCTTCGGAGGTCCGCTAGCCTATGAGTCCAAGAGGAAACAAAAGCTAAGCGGCCGGGAGGTCAACGCGGCTCAACCCGAAGTCCCTCAATATCTGCGATGGTCGGAAGTGGCCATCACCTTTGACCGCTCGGATCATCCGACCGAGTGGTTCACCCGGCGCTATCCACTCGTCCCGGACCCCGTGGTCCGTAACATCGAGCTTAAGCGCGTCCTCATCGATGGGGGCAGCGCCCTCAACATCTGTTTGCCAAGACCATGGATGAGATGCAGATCCCGAGGGCCGAACTAAAGGCAAGCTCAGCCCCCTTCCACGGAGTTATCCCAGGGCTATCTTCTACACCACTCGGGCATATCTCCCTCCCAGTCACCTTCGGAGCCCGAGAGAACTTCCGAACGGAGAACGTCACCTTTGAGGTGGCCGACTTGAACAGCATATCACGCCATCATCGGAAGGCTGCGCTTGCCAAGTTCATGGCGATCCCTCACTACACCTACCTCGCATGAAGATGCCGGTCCCAACGGCGTCATCACTCTTCGCAGCGACGTGAAGCAAGCCTTCACCTGTGATAAGGAGAGCTGCGACATGGCCCAATCTCGCGAGAGATTACGTGGCCAACAAGAAGTCCGATTGGCTGCATCAACTTCGGCAGAGGGCGAAGTCCCCGCGAAGAAGATAGCCAAATCAGGATCCGGCGACGCCAAGACCAAGAAGATCTCCCTTGATCCGTCGGATCACTCGAAAACCGCCGTAATCGGCGCTGACCTAGATCCCAAATAGGAAAGCGTGCTCGTCACCTTCCTCCAAAATAATAAAGATGTTCTTGCTTGGAAACCATCCGATATGCTGGAATTCCTAGGGAGGTGATCGAGCACTCTTTGAACGTCAAAGATGACGCCAAACCGATAAAACAATGATTACACAGATTCATGCAGGATCGAAAAGACGCTATCAAAGAAAAACTCGCAAAGCTCTTGGCTGCTGGCTTCATTAAAGAAGTCCTCCATCCCGACCGGTTAGCCAACCCATCCGGTCCGCAAGAAGACAGGCAATGGCGCATGTGCGTTGACTATACCGACCTCAACAAAGCCTGCCCCAAAGATCCGTTCAGGTTGCCTCGCATCGACCAAGTCGTCGACTCAACAACCGGCTGCCAACTCCTGAGTTTCCTGGACTGTTACTCGGGCTATCACCAGATCAGCTTAAAAGAATCCGACTGCCTGAAGACATCGTTCATCACGCCGTTTGGGGCCTACTGCTACATCACCATGCCTTTTGGCCTGAAGATCGACGATGTTGTCATCAAGACCAAGCAGAAAGAAGACCTGATCGCTGACTTAGAAGAAACCTTTGCGAACATCCGGGCCTTCAGAATGAAGTTAAACCCGGAGAAGTGCACTTTCGGTGTTCCATCAGGCAAACTGCTCGGCTTCATGGTGTCACATCGCGGCATTGAAGCAAATCCAGAAAAGATCAACGCCATCTTAAACATGAAACCCCCGAGTAACCAGAAAGACGTACAAAAGCTCACTGGCTGCATGGTGGCACTAAGCCGTTTCATATCCTGACTCGGCAAACGAGGCATGCCGTTCTTCAGACTGCTAAAGAAGAGAGACGACTTCCAGTGGACCGCGGAAGCCAATAAGGCCTTTGAAGATTTCAAAGAGTTCCTTACAACGCCGCCCGTCCTGGCCTCGCCTCAACCCCAGGAACCTCTGCTGCTGTATGTTTCAGCCACTCACCAAGTGGTTAGTACGGTCCTTGTGGTCGAACGCGAAGAAGAAGGATGGGCTCAGAAGATTCAAAGGCCGATCTACTTTGTTAGCGAAGTATTGGCAGGAGCCAAAATTCGCTACCCTCAGGTACAAAAACTGCTTTATGGTGTTCTAATAACCGCGAGGAAATTGGCGCACTATTTTGAGGGTCACTCGGTCACCGTCGTCACCTCTTTCCCACTCGACGATGTCATCCACAACCGCGAGGCAACCGGACGCATCGCCAAGTGGGCCCTAGAGCTTATGCCACTGGACTTGACTTTTAAGGCAAGGACGTCCATAAAGTCACAGGCCTTGGCGGACTTCCTCGCCGAGTGGACTGAACAGCTAGAAAACGTGCCTCGGGAAGACCTCCAACACTGGACCATGCACTTCGACGGATCCAAGAGGATCACCGGCTTGGGAGCAGGAGTTGTGCGATCTCCCGACGGGAAAGGCTAAGATATGTCCTTCACCTCCACTTCTCCGCCTCACACAACGTTGCCGAGTACGAAGCTCTTCTACATGGATCTGCGCCTCGCAGTTTCACTCGGGATACGTCGCCTTATTGTGAAAGGCGACTCCCAGTGGTCGTCAATCAAGTGATGAAAGACTGGTCTGCCTAAACAACACTATGGAGGCCTACGGCAAGAGGTCCGCAAGCTTGAGGACAAGTTTGACGGGCTCGAACTCTCACACGTCCGAGGCATAACAACGAGGCAGCCGATGAGTTGGCACAGTTCGGGTCCAAGCGCGAAGCTGCCCCAACAGACGTCTTTGTCGAACATCTCTATGAACCAACCATCACGGCAAAGACAACTCCCAACGAGCAAGCTGCGAACGAAGTCGCCATGACCGATACCGACGGAGGACGCCGCTCATCAAATTCTTAACCCGGCAAGAGCGTCGGATGACCGGGATGAAGCGAACGCGTCCGGCGTCGTTGCCAAGCATATGTCATGGTTGACTCCGATCTATACAAGAGAAGCCCCTCCGAAATTCTAATGAGGTGCATCACACCCGAAGAAGGGAAACAGCTACTCCAAGACATCCACTCGGGCATATGCGGAATCCACGCGGCAGCACGCACTCTAGTCGGCAAAGCCTACAGGCAAGGTTTCTTCGCTTACCGCGGTCTCCGACGCGGATAAAGTCGTACGAACTGCGAAGGCTGCCCGTTTTCGCCCGACAAAGCCATGTCCCGCCAGAGCTTCAAACAATTCCACTTTCTGGCCGTTCGCGGTATGGAATTGGACATGGTTGGCCCTTTCAAAAAGGCTCCAGGAGGATTCACACACCTCTTCGTCGCAATCGACAAGTTCTCCAAGTGGATTGAGGCCAAGCCGGTCGCCACAATTACTGCTGATAAAGCACGAGACTTTTTCCTCAACATCGTGCACCGCTTCAGCATCCCAAACAGAATCATAACCGACAATGGGACTCAGTTCACGGGAGGCATCTTCAAGGAATTCTGCGAAGACTTCAGAATCAAGATCTGCTACACATCAGTGGCCCATCCCAAAAGCAATGGACAAGTCGAGCG
The DNA here is from genome assembly GCA_019925245.2 of Oryza australiensis. Classification (NCBI taxonomy): domain Eukaryota; kingdom Viridiplantae; phylum Streptophyta; class Magnoliopsida; order Poales; family Poaceae; genus Oryza; species Oryza australiensis. The sequence goes on from JAIFGZ020000657.1 coordinate 30,838, forward strand.
AGCCAACGACATGGTCCTCCAAGGAATAAAGGCCCGCGTTTTCGACCGCCTAAACCCTTACGCTGGCAAATGGGTCCAAGAACTTCCATCGGTTTTATGGTCACTGCGAACCACATCCAGTCGGGCTACCGGCCAAACTCCCTTCTTTTTGGTTTATGGCGTAGAAGCCATGTTGCCAAACGAGATGGAATATGAATCCCTCCGGGTCCGCGGCTTTCAACGATGAACGCTACGACGGCCGAGTGGATGACCTCACCCGATTGGAAGAGGCCCGTGAGGCGCCCTCATCCCGTCGGCCAAATACCTTCAAGGGCTCGAAGATACCACGGTCGCAACGTGCGAGCACGAGCTTTCATTGTTGGCGACCTGGTCCTACGCAAAATCCAGACCACCAAAGACCGACACAAGTTATTGTTAGTGATATGCCCTAGAGGCAACATGGAGATGTTGGATATCACGTCAATGTTTATGTATAAATGAATAAAGTGTTATTCAGTTCCATGAAATAGACATCTTGTATTGATCAATAAGTACGTGACTTATTTATGAGACTCTTTATGTATGAATCTATTTCTAAACGATCCTCGATCATATGTCATATTGTTGGAACAAATATGATTCTAAGATCGGCATGTTTATTGATTGATGATCATGTCTCATAGATCATGGGTATGGAGATACCAAATCAATAAACATGGACATATGTGTTGGAGAACACATTGTTGGATAGACCCACCATGAGACACTACGGGAATTAATGTGCCATTAGTTGGTCTCGGGTAGTGTTGGTACAAAGTCCTTAGACTGAGATCACCATGGATTCCAACATGTGTAGTAGCCTACTTTGGGACTACCAAACGCTATTCCGTAATCGGGTAGTTATAAAGGTAGTTTTCGGGTTTGCTATGAAACATGGAGTGGGATGTGAGTGATCAAGATGGAATTTGCCCCTCCTTTGGAGAGATATCTGCAGGCCCCTCGAGGTAATGGATTATGGAAATGCATGGCCATGCTAAGTTGATTGAGGAGTCAATCAATAGACGGATAATCCAATACGGTTCGAGTGAATGGTTAAGCTATTGAAGGGATGGCACACATCTTGCCTATAGCTTAAGCGGTATCGTGAGGCAAAGGGATTTGTGTACACATTACAGGTTGAGCCGATATTATTCTTGTATACTATGGTGTCAATATGTGCTGCTAGGCGCCGCTATTGACAGGTCGGCTGAGTTAGACTCGAGCCGACGATCGGCTAAGTTAGACTATAGCCGAAACCGAGTATACCTGAACCTACTGGGTCGCACGCTTAAGGGGATAGAATAGATATTCGAGTTGGACTCGGATACGGCTCGATCGGGATAGGGATCCGATCGGATAGAGTCCTATGGGCTTACGACGTGTGGGGCGGCCAACTCTATGAGATACGGATGAGATCCGATTCAAAATAGAGTCCTAATCGGCCACTAGTCCCGTCGGCCAACTCTATATAAAGGAGGGAGGGGTGGAGAGCGTGATACGTCAATTGCATCGCGTGCAACGAAGTCGCCGAGATCAATCTCCACGGAAACCCTCCCCACTTTCGAGCCAAACCCTAGCCTTGCATCGCGTGCTAGCACACGGGTGTACGGCGTTCTGTCCCCGGACGTGTGGATACCGGTAGAGGCGCGCTACGTTGCGCGCTCTTGATCGCTGCGGTCGGGCGCATCGGAGCGAGGCGTGAGAAGCGCGGCCGGACGACTCGAATCGGGCGATTGGCGAATCGGCTGTCTCCGGGAATCGGCTACACTTGTTCCGGATCGGATTGCCCGATTGGCTATTCCGCTGCACTTTACTCCAATCGGTAACGATCTATCGGCCCTTACTTGCAAGTGTTCTGGTTTGCGCGGTAGAAATTTTTTTCGGCTAGCGTAGCTCCGCGTAACCCTTCGGTGGTATCGAGCTAATCTTGCTTAGTTCGGGTTTTAGATTGGATCGGAACAAGTTTTGCACATGGGTTGATTAGATCAATCGGTTTTACGGGATCGTTGAGGAGAGTTAATGCTAATTGCGTTCCTTGATAGTGTATCGGAACGGCGTAATGTGATTACGTCGAAGCAATTTCCATATAACTCGGTTTGAGTTGGGTTCGAGATAGCGTTCCTTGATAGTGTATCGGAACGGTATAATGTGATTATGCCGAAGCTATCTCGTAGTCCGATCTTGTTAGCGCCTCGCGCCTACGCAAACCACCTCCCTTGAAAGTGATCGGGACGGCATAATATGATTATGCCGACATGGTTTCGTAAGCGAATTCATAGATTGGATCTATGAATTTCGTGGTGTTCCGGCGCGCCGTGTGCGTACCCTCTTATAGGTCGTCTCGGTGCCGTATCTCGCGATAAGTAGAAAACGTTTCTACGCCTAACTTGTTTTTGCAGAGAATGCTTTGAGATGGTATGGCCCTATTGTATGTATGAGATGCATGTGATGCATGTAATATTCTTTCATATGTGCAATCCTGTAATATTCTTTCATACGTGCAATGCTTGTAATATTCTTTCACGACTGCGAGTCGATGTAATCTTCAATTAGAGCTTCTATAGTAGTAGCTTAGTTTGAAGAAATCAAGCATTCGGCACTCGAAAGAACGGTGATGAAGATGGAGATCTGTACACGGCATGGAGATGGAGATCACCATGTGAAGGGGGCCATACTATTTCATGCTATTCTACGCTTTCATATATGTGATATGTTTGTTTGATAGGATAGCATCCCTCACAAAATTAAGTAGTAATGATGCCCTTCCAAATGTTGCACCCGACACCGTTATGCTCGTCAATGGTGGGTGCACAAAGCAGAGTGCCATTCTCTATCATAACACGAGGGGTATATGTCGGACATATACGCAGAGCATTTGGTTTACTTAACAAGGCTATCAAAACAGTTTTGGGCCTTGGGGCATAGGTTGGGGCCGGGCATGGAGATGCCACACCAACAACAAGAGTCACATAGAGATGTGATTAGCAAGGAGTTGCTTACCGATGTTACTAATTTTCTAGAAGTGATGCCAAAGCTCACTAAAAATTAACTAACATGTGGATCTTGACCCAATACGTAACCTAGAGGGAAGGTGGAAAATACGTAATGGGAGTCTTATGTTAAATTGTTTAACAAAAGACATAACATAAACATTGTGCTAAACTTTATTTTTTGTTGTAGAATAAATGGCGGCTAATACTACACCCGTACCTTTAATTTGCGATCTATTCTCGAAAAGGAAAAATTAAATGGAACAAACTTTATGGATTGGTATCGCAACTTGAGAATTGTTCTCAAGCAAGAGCGTAAGGAGTACGTTCTTGAAGTACCCTATCCCGAGGATTTGCCAAATAATGTCACGCAACCGCACGGAGGGCTTATGAGAAGCACACTAATGATGCCCTAGATATAAGTGTCTCATGCTTGCTACAATGTCCCCGAGCTTGAAGCAATATGAGAGCGGCGATGCTCACACTATTATTCAGGGGCTGCGTGGCATGTTTGAGAACCAAGCTCGGGCCGAGAGGTTCAACACCTCAAAGTCCTTGTTTGCGTGCGAGCTTGTTGAGGGGAATCCCGTCGATCCGCATGTGATAAAGATGATTGGCTATATCGAGAGTCGGAAAAACTAGGTTTTCCCCTTAGCCAAGAGTTGGCTGCGATGTGATTCTCCGTCGCTCCCTCCGAGCTTCGAGCCATTCATATTAAACTATCACATGGACAATATGGATAGAACCTTGGCTGAATTGCATGGGATGCTAAAGACAGTGAGGAGAGTATCCGAAAAACGGTCATCATGTGATGATGATGCGAAGGCAAAGCGCAAACACACTGTCAAGAAACTTTGCACCAAGAGGAAGTTAACTCCCGATGAGATCGCGAGTGCCTCCAATGCAAAGAAGGGCAAGAAGGGGTCGGCGGCATCGGATGCCGTTTGCTTCTGCAAGGAGACAGAGCCTTGGAAAAGAAACTACAAGAAGTACATGGAGGATCTCAAGAAGAAGCAAAGTACGACTTACGCCGGTATTAATGTTATAGACATTAATCTCGCTACTTCACCTACTTGACTCTTGGGTATTTGATATCGGATCAGTAGCTCATATTTGCAAATCGTTGCGGGAATGAGAAGAAGTAGAGGATTGAGAAGGGGCGAGGTGAACTGCGCGTCGGCAATGGAGCAAGCGTTGCTACGTTGCTTGTCGGCACGATCGCTTCATCTACCTTCGGGATTAGTTTTGGAATTGAATAATTGTTATTGTGTTCCAACACTATGTCAAAACGTTATTTTCGCTTCATGTTTGCAAGCGGAAGGATATGATTTTAGATCAATGGACAATGGTTGTTCAATATATCTTAGAGATATGTTCTATTTTCATGCTCCATTGGTGAATGGATTATACGTTTTGAATCTTGAAGCATCTCCCATCTATAACATTAATACGAAAGGCAACTCTCTAATGATATAAACCCCACGTTTATCCGGCATTGTCGCTTAGGCCATATAAATAAGAAACGCATGGAGAAGCTCCATAAGGATGGATTGCTTCACTCTTTTGATTTTGAATCATTTGAGACATGTGAGTCTTGTTTACTTGGTAAGATGACAAAGGCACCTTTCACGGACATAGTGAGAGAGCAAGTGACTTATTGGCACTCGTACATACGATGTATGTGGACCAATGAGCTCAACGGCCAGAGGTGGTTATCAATACTTCATTACCTTTACCGATGACTTTAGTAGATATGGTTATATCTACTTAATGAGGCATAAGTCCGAATCCTTTGAAAAGTTCAAAGAATTCCAGAATGAAGTACAAAATCATTTAGGGAAAACAATCAAGTTTCTACGATCGGATCGTGGAGGGAATACTTGAGCCAATAGTTTGGTAATCATCCGAAAGATTGTGGAATTGTTCCACGTTGACTCCGCCAGAACTCCGCAATGGAACGGAGTGTCCGAACGGAGAAATCGCACCTTGTTGGACATGGTGCGGTCGATGATGAGCCAAAGTGATCTTCCGTTATTCTTCTGGGGATATGCTCTTGAAACAGCTACGCTCACACTAAATAGAGTTCCATCTAAGTCGGTTGAAAAGACACCATATGAGATATGGACGGGCAACCCCTAGTTTGTCTTCTCTCAAAATTTGGGGATGCTAAGCTTATGTAAAACGTTTACTCGACAAGCTCACACCCAAATCGACAAGTGCTTCTTTGTGGGATATCCTAAGGAAACTAAGGGATATTACTTTTATAATCGGGAACAAGGCAAAATGTTTGTCGCCCGACACGGTGTCTTCTTGGAGAAAGAGTTTCTTTCAAGAAGGGTTAGTGGGAGCAGGGTGCATCTTGAAGAAGTTCAAGAAACACCAGAAAATGTTTCAGTGACCACGGAACCACAACGGGAGAGGTGCAAAGTGTTGCGCCACCAATTGTAGATACACCAGCCCCACGGAGGTCCGAAAGATCACGTCGTGCACGACAGTGCAGTACAGTGCGGAACAATGTGATATATTGTTGTTGGACAACGATGAACCTAAGACCTATGAGGAAGCGATGGTGGGACCCGATTCCAACAAGTGGCTTGGAGCCATGAAATCCGAAATAGAATCCATGTACGACAATCAAGTTTGGAACTTGGTTGATCCACTGATGGTGTCAAAACCATTGAGTGTAAATGGGTTTTTAAGAAAAAGGCCGATATGGATGGAAATGTTCACATCTATAAGGCGCAATTGGTGGCGAAAGGTTTTAAACAGATTCAAGGAGTTGATTATGATGAAACCTTTCGTCCGTCGCAATGCTTAAATCTATTCGGATTATCCTAGCGATTGCTGCATATTTCGATTATGAGATATGGCGAGATGGATGTCAAAACGGCTTTCCTAAATGGAAACCTAAGCGAGGATGTATACATGATACAACCTCGGGGTTTTGTCGATCCGAGAATCGCTCGGAAAGATATGCAAGCTACGAAATCCATTTATGGATTGAAGCAAGCATCTCGGAGTTGGAATATTCGTTTTGATGAAGTCATCAAAGGGTTTGGTTTCATCAAAAATGAAGAAGAGGCCTGTGTTTACAAAAAGGTCAGTGGGAGCGCAATTGTATTTCTAATCTTATATGTGGATGACATATTCCGATTGGAAATGATATCCCTATGCTAGAATCCGTCAAGTCTTCATTGAAAAATAGTTTTTCCATGAAAGACTTAGGGAGGCAGCATACATATTGGGCATTCGGATCTATAGAGATAGATCCAAGAGGCTAATTGGATTAAGCCAAAGTACATACATTGACAAGGTGTTGAAAAGGTTCAACATGCATGATTCCAAGAAAGGTTTCTTGCCCATGTCACATGGCATTAATCTTAGCAAGAATCGTGCCCTCGGACACATGATGAGCGGAATAAGATGGGTATGGTTCCATATGCTTCGGCAATTGGATCCATCATGTATGCCATGCTTTGTACACGCCCGGATGTCTCGTACGCTTTGAGTGCTACGAGCGGATACGATCGGATCCGGTGAAGGTCACTGGACGCCGTAAAGAATATCCTTAAGTATTTGAGAAGAACTAAGGATATGTTCCTAGTCTATGGAGGTGAAGAAGAGCTCGTTGTAAGTGGTTACACCGATGCTAGCTTCCAAACAGACAAGGATGATTATAGATCGCAATCGGGTTCATGTTCTGCCGAACGGAGGCGCGATCACTGGAAGAGTTCCAAGCGGATACCGTTGCTGATTCTACAACGGAGGCCGAGTACATTGCTGCTTCGGAAGCCGCAAAGGAGGCTGTTTGGATCAAGAAATTCGTTTCGAGCTTGGTGTGATGACTAGTACGACTGGTCCAATGTCTCTCTATTGTGATAATAGTGGAGCCATTGCGCAAGCCAAGGAGCCGAGGTCACATCGAAGTCCAAACACATACTTCGGCGATATCATCTCATCCGCGAGATAGTGGACAGAGGTGATGTCAAGATATGCAAAGTGCACACGGATCTCAACATAGCCGATCCGCCGACAAAACCTCTCCCTCGGCGAAGCATGAGGCGCACACAAGAGCAATGGGTATTAGATACTTACATGATTGACTCTAGTGCAAGTGGGAGATTGTTAGTGATATGCCCTAGAGGCAACATGGAGATGTTGGATATCACGTCAATGTTTATGTATAAATGAATAAAGTGTTATTCGGTTCCATGAAATAGACATCTTGTATTGATCAATAAGTACGTGACTTATTTATGAGACTCTTTATGTATGAATCTATTTCTAAACGATCCACGATCATATGTCATATTGTTGGAACAAATATGATTCTAAGATCGACATGTTTATTGATTGATGATCATGTCTCATAGATCATGGGTATGGAGATACCAAATCAATAAACATGGACATATGTGTTGGAGAACACATTGTTGGATAGACCCACCATGAGACACTACAGAATTAATGTGCCATTAGTTGGTCTCGGGTAGTGTTGGTACAAAGTCCTTAGACCGAGATCACCATGGATTCCAACGTGTGTAGTAGCCTACTTTGGGACTACCAAACGCTATTCCGTAATGGGTAGTTATAAAGGTAGTTTTCGGGTTTGCTATGAAACATGGAGTGGGATGTGAGTGATCAAGATGGAATTTGCCCCTCCTTTGGAGAGATATCTCTGGCCCTCGAGGTAATGGATTATGGAAATGCATGGCCATGCTAAGTTGATTGAGGAGTCAATCAACGACGGATAATCCAATACGGTTCGAGTGAATGGTTAAGCTATTGAAGGGATGGCACACATCTTGCCTATAGCTTAACCGGTATCGTGAGGCAAAGGGATTTGTGTACACATTACAGGTTCGAGCCGATATTATTCTTGTATACTATGGTGTCAATATGTGCTGCTAGGCGCCGCTATTGACAGTCGGCTGAGTTAGACTCGAGCCGACGATCGGCTAAGTTAGACTATAGCCAAAACCGAGTATACCTGAACCTATAGGGTCGCACGCTTAAGGGGATAGAATAGATATTCGAGTTGGACTCGGATACGGCTCGATCGGATAGGGATCCGATCGGATAGAGTCCTATGGGCTTACGACGTGTGGGGCGGCCAACTCTATGAGATACGGATGAGATCCGATTCAAAATAGAGTCCTAATCGGCCACTAGTCCCAGTCGGCCAACTCTATATAAAGGAGGGAGGGGTGGAGAGCTGTGACACGTCAATTGCATCGCGTGCAACAGAAGTCGCCGAGATCAATCTCCACGGAAACCCTCCCCACTTTCGAGCCAAACCCTAGCCTTGCATCGCGTGCTAGCACACGGGTGTACGGCGTTCGTCCCCGGACGTGTGGATACCGGTAGAGGCGCGCTACGTTGCGCGCTCTTGATCGGCTGCGGTCGGGCGCATCGGAGCGAGGCGTGAGAACGCGGCCGGACGACTCAAATCGGGATTGCGCGAATCGGCTGTCTCCGGGAATCGGCTACACTGTTCCGGATCGGATTGCCCTGATTGGCTATTTCGCTGCACTCTACTCCAATCGGTAACGATCTATCGGCCCTTACTTGCAAGTGTTCCTGGTTTGCGCGGTAGAAATTTTTGTTTTCGGCTAGCGTAGCTTCCACGTAACCCTTCAGTTATCTCCCTTATGGGAGGGACCGTACGTAATCGCTGAAGTGACTCGGCCCGGTGCATACCGGTTAAAGCGTGAAGACGGGTCTATGGTGGAGAACTCCGGAACATCGAGCATCTTCGACGATTTTATGCCTAATTCGGCTAAGGCCTCATGTTTTCCTTGACGCCAACCTCAAGCAAGATGACTTCTTGAGTTAGCGGTGGAAATTGTACACATGTCAATAAAGCTCAAGTTTTCCTCATCAACTTTTGTGCATAATTTGGTTTATCATTGTTTAATGTCCTTCGATTCGAGCTCGGTGTCTAAGGGCGAGAGTTTTCCGATGACCTAATCGAGCCTAGGCTTGATGATGACGAAAACTACTTAAGAAATTTCACGCAAAAGCTCGGATCAAGGCATTAACATAAGTAAACTAAATATATCACAAGTTCTACATCGAGCGTTACGGTTATGCGACATTTACAAGACAAAGTCGAAAGACAAATCAAATCTTGAAATTGTTTACTACATCAATGGATATTTTCTTCGCCGCCTCCTCGCGCCTCACTCTGCATGTCCAAGGCGCTCGTGCATTGTTCCGTCGCAAAGCCTTCCCGGCCGAGTGGATGTCCACTCGGGGGTAAAGGACTTGGTCCGAGCAAGAGCAGACCAGCTCCCATATTGGCTGCTTGCGGTGATATTGGCCAGATACCGGTCGGGAGCCGCCGCAACTTGTCAAATATTTCTACCGGCTCCAAACCGGTCCCAACTCCTTGATCGAATAAGGACAAGCAAGATTGGCATAGCGGCATTCGCGACCTCTTCCCGAATCTCGTCGCTCCGTCGACCCGCCCAAGCAAGACGTCATATTGAGCCCGGGTCTTCACCTTGTACGCTGCCAAAAGCTCGGATCATTCAAGGCACTCGGAAATGAAGCGGCGCAAGAAGTTTTACTCCAAAGAAGATTACCTTCAAACTCGGCCTCTATCTCGGCTTTGTCGAGGCTGATTGCCTCCAGCTGGACTTGAAGCGAATGGACCTCCAAAGAATTTTCTACAAAAGAAGATCGTCAACAACCGAAATTAACATGGGAACCATGAAGAAATTTGGAGAAACGGGCTTACTTCCGATTGATCCTCGGAGGTCGAGGTTCGCCTCCCGAAGCTCTGCGATCTCCCTCCTTAAAGCCGCCTCCCTTGACGCGGCCTCCTCCCGAGTGGCCTTCGGTGTCGCTGAACGTCCTCTAAGGAGTTCGGTGGGGAACCGGCTTCTCCGGCACCTCGGATTTTGCCATGGAGCGGCAATACTCTACGGCCAGCGAAGAGTGACCGGCGAAAGGTAATGATAATACAATTAAAGAGAAAGACGAAGGCTTACGTTGAGCACCGAGTCTCCTCGTTCAGGCTCTCGACAAGGGCATCCCTTTCATCTTTCTCGGCTTGCCGGTCCGGGATGATGCCGCCTCTCGCCTTCCGCGTCCGCCACTCGATCTGATCGGGGAACCCGGAGTTTGAGGGCGCAACCGGGATCTCCTCCACGTGGTGGCAAACAAGAAGGACAAATGAAGACATGAAAGATTCAAACTAAAAGAGCAAAAGAGTACTTTGAAACAAATCTCACCGGTTTCGGCGGCGCTGCGTAGGTGGAACGGCCCGGTGGCCTCCTTTTCGACTCCGCGCCGAGTGGCCTCGGTCGGCGGCACTCGAGCCACGGCTGAGGTTTCCCGGCCGTTGGCCGGTTGCCGGTCGGGATATCCCGACCGGCGGCCGGGCTCTTTCCCGGGCATCCTTCTTCGGAGGCGAAGGTTGTTTCCCGGAGCGCTTGCACTTGGTTGTGGGCTCCGGGGCTTTGGCTCTGCGGCCTTGGCACCTCGGGAGCAGCGGCTGGGGTCGGTCCTTCACTCCCGGCGGGATCTATGTCTGGGGCCTCTGCGAAAGTGAACACAGCAGGGGTGAAGATAAATAAAAGTTTTTAACGAAAGAGTTCGGACTTCGGTTACAGAGCGTACCTGGACGACCGGCGGATCTTCGGCGCCGTCCGCGGCGATCGCCTTAGAGGTGGGGTCTCGATTGGAGGAGCCGGGACGTCATCATCCGAGTCCTCGATGATCAACCTCCTTTTGCTCGCCCGCTTGTTCGAGTCTTCACTCGGCGCCGCTCGCTTCCCAAGCCGGGTCGCCTTGGATCTTGATCCCGCCGGCCGGCTTCTTGGCGGGCGACGCGGCGCGTCATCGTGGGACACCTTGTATGGCTTGGAGGTGACGAAGCATTTTCCTGCAGAAGAAAGAGTGCACGACGCTAAGATACAAGATATCAAGGTTGAAAGACACTACGACGGAACCGTCTACCAGGAGGAGGAGGTCGATGGATCTTGAAGGGAGGCGGCGGAATGAGGGCCCGCTCAAGCGCAATTCCAGTCGAGAAGATCTTGTACATCCGGATCTTGGGATCTCGTATTTGAGTGGATCTCGGATCTTCCATTGGGGTCCGTTCCGCCTTCATACTCGAAGGCCGGCTTCGACCGTTCCTTGATCGGCGCCGTCGGCACGATGAAGTGCCGAGTGATTTTCTCTCCACGAAGACCCTTTTGTTTCATCGCCGGGATCTTCGCAAGCGGCTTGTTGGCCTCGTCCCAATCTTGGGCTCTCTGGGACGGTGCTCGAGTGTTGGGGGGGACGGGAGGAAGGCCGACGAAAGAAGGCGGTGGGTTCTAGGTTGCTAACGTAGAACCAGCCGCATGCCATCCCTTATTGGAAGACTTTAAGGGAAGAGAAAAATACTCCTTGCGGAGAGATCCGCGGAGTTGGAAACCTGCCCCGCCAACGACGCATGGGTGGTCCTTGTTCGGATGCGGTTTGAGGTAGAACATGCGCGGAAGAGTTGGAAGTGGGGAGGATGCCAAGGAAGGCTTCACATACATGAATGAAGAGAGCGATGTGAAGCATCGAGTTGGGGTTCAGATGGTAGAGATGAAGCCCATAGTAATCCAGAAGCCCCCGGAAGAACTCGGAGGTGGGAAGGCTAAACCCGCAATAGAAGAAAGAAGTGAAAACGACAAGCTCACCGGTGTTCGGGGTTGGGAAGTCCTCCCCGCCGTCGGGCGCCATCCCACGATCTCCTTTGGCGGAAGCACGCCGTGCTTCACCATCTCTTTGAGGGTGGATTCCCTCACATCCGAAGCGGCCCATTGGTCGAACGGAATCCTCTTTTCCTCCGCCATGAGAGTGGTGTTGATGGGAAGTGGATCGGTCGGAAAGGGTTGGGCTTTTGACAAGGGAACGTGGGAGATTTGGCTGCAGAGGCTGGTTGTTGCAAAGAGCGAGTTCCTAGATGGATGGATTTGGGAGCGCGCGAGTCTAGGGTTCTCCGCGTGAGCGAGTGGTGAACGGCTTGCGAAAAGGGAATCTTTTGGAAGATGAAGAGGCGGGGACGACCTCATGCCTTTATAGAAAGATTTGAGGGTTGCGCTAGGTTTTCTAGTGATTGGGCCGAGCCCATAAGAAAATCTACGACCCAGCTAAGGTGTGGTCGATGCGTGTCCTTAGGGACTTAAGCGGATGAGCTTAAGCAGATTTGCCACGGCAATATGCGCGTGTCCGAGTGCCCTATACCTTTGAAAATCCTTCCATACCGCGGTTTGCTTGACTTCATGAGAAGCTGGCACGATGCAATTACGAAGGTGACCGACAGCTAAGTTTTTATAGCTGCCTTGATGACAAGGGCTGTTTGGTTTTTTGGCGTTTGGTCAGGTAACCTTACCAATGATGTTTATTTTTCCACCTTGGTGAAGATCTTTATAGATTGAGACCAATATTATGGCATAAGCTATTTAATAACTTGGTCATATTTTTCATACGATTGAAAGAACTTGTTTTCCCATGAGGGTTGATTAAAATATTTGTTCCGGGATGACTCGAACAGATCCACTCGGATAAGCATGAGCTTACCGAGTGCTTTTTGCCCACGAGGGTTGATTGAGTTATTTGTTCTGAGATGACTCGGGCAAATTCACTCGGATGAGTATGAACTTGCCGAGTAATGAGATTTCTATGATTGCTTTAGCATGAGCTAGGCATCTACATGAGAATGATCTTTTATGGTTCTTGACTATATGCTTAGCCTATTTTTGACTAACCACATAGTCGGGGGCTACACCTAATTAGGTGCATCAGGAGATGCACCTAGATATTTATTTTTAAAGAATTTTTTAGATATTTTCCAGCCCTTCACAGTCTTTGGAGCCACTCGGGAAGATTCAGGCAGAGCTGATGGAATCATTCGGCGCCAAAAGCACTCGGTCAAAGAGGTTTTTTGGCTGAGTGCTGTTTTGGTTTGAAGCTGAGTTGTCTCGTCGACTGAAAAGGACTCGGGGGCTACTGTGGAGATTATGGCAATCGGGTATCTACATGGCAAGTTTATCCGACTGGAGGTAGGGATAGATTGCGCCTGTCATATTTATAAACCGAACATGACTTGAGTGTTACGATTGCCGATAGAGATAAGACAATCGGCCTATAGTCATGGTTTGGTGAGATTGAGGAAACCAACTTAGAGTAAGATAAGGTTTCCGATTTGTAAGCCCGCCTCCCAAGACTATAAAAGGGGGGTAAGGGGCGTCCCTTGAGGGATATCAGAAAATCCGATGTTAGATCAGCTTTTTAGCCTTCCGCTTTAGATCACGAGATCAATAAAGACACTCGGCGGATCGAATCCACCGAAACAGCAGTAGGGTATTGTCGAAACTTGGTTTTGGCAATATGTTTTCTGGGGTCGCAGTCGAGATCGCCAAACACAATGGGTTAGAAGAAGAAGAAGATTTAGACAGGTTCAGGCCCTCTCGTGAGGTAATACCCTACTCCTGTTTTGGTGGATTCGATCCGCCGAGTGTTTTGTATTGATCTTGTGTATCTAAAGCTCTTGCTTGTGAAATCACATATCCCTCAAGGGACGCCCCTCACCCCCCTTATATAGTCTTGGGAGGAGGGCTTACAGATCGGAAACCCTATCTTATTCTAAGTTGGTTTCCTCAATCTTACCAAACCGTGACTATAGGCCGATTGCCTTATCTCTATCGGCAATCGTAACACCCAAGTCAAGTTCGGCTTACAGATATAGCAGGTGCAATCTATCCCTACCTCCAGTCGGATAAGCTTGCCATGTATATACCCGATTGCCACAATCTCCACAGTAGCCCTCGAGTCCTTTTCAGTCGACGAGACAACTCAGCTTCAAACCAAAGCAGCACTTCAGCCAAAAAATCTTTTTGACCGAGTGCTTTTGACGCCGAGTGATTCCATCATCTCTGCCTGAATCTTCTCGAGTGGCTCCAAAGACTGTGAAGGGCTGGAAAAATATATAAAAATTTCCCAAAAATAAATATCTAGGTGCATCTCCTGATGCACCTAATTAGGTGTAGCCCCCGACTATGTGGTTAGTCAAAAATAGACTAAGCATATAGTCAAGAACTATAAAAAATCATTCTTATATAGATGCCTAGCTCATGCTAAAGCAATCACAGAAATCTCATGCGAGTGAATTTGCCTGAGTCATCTCAGAACAAATAATTCAATCAACCCTCGCGGGTGAAAAGCACTCGGTAAGCTCATGCTTATCCGAGTGGATTTACCCGAGTAATCCCGAACGAACATTTCAATCATCCCTCATGGGAAAACAAGTTCTTTCAATCATATGAAAAATATGACCAAATTATTAAATAGCTCATGCCATAATACCTGGTCTCAATCTATAAAGATCTTCACCAAGGTGGAAAAACAAACAAGCATTGGTAAGGTTACCCGACCAAATGCCAAAAAACCAAACAGCTCTTGTCATCAAGGTAGCTATAAAAACTTAGCTCGTCGGTCACCTTCCAAGTTGAACCGTGCCGCTTCTCATGAAGTCAAGCAAACCGCAGATGGAAGGATTTTTAAAGGTATAGGGCACTCTGACACGCGCATATTGCCGAGCAAATCTGCTTAAGCACATCCGCTTAAGTCCCTAAGGACACACATCGGACCACACCTTAGCCGGGCCGTAGATTTTCTTATGGGCTCGGCCCAATTACAGAAAACCTAACGCAACCCTCAAATCTTTCTATAAAGATGCGAGGTCGTCCCCGCCTCTTCGTCTTCCAAAAGATTCCCTTTCTCGCACCGTTCACCGTCCATCGCGGAGAACCCTAGACTCGCACGCTCCCAAATCCATCCATCATGGAGCTCGCTCTCGCAACAACTAGCTTCCGCAGCCAAATCCCTCACGCTTCCCTGTCAAAATCCCCACTTTTTCCGTCCAGATCCACTTCCCATCAACACCACTCTCATGGCGGAGGAAAGAACGATCCCGTTCGACCAATGGGCCGCATCGGACGTGAAGGAAACCACTCTCAAAGAGATGGTGAAGCACGGCGTGCTTCCGCCAAAGGAGATCGTGGGATGGCGCCGCGGCGGGGAGGAGTTCCCGACCCCGAACACCGGTGAGCTCGCCGTTTTCACTTCTTTCTTCTATTGCGGGTTCGTCTTCCCACCTCCGAGTTCTTCCGAGGACTTCTGGATTATTATGGACTTCATCTCTACCATCTGAACCCCAACTCGATGCTTCACATTGCTCTCTTCATTCATGTATGTGAAGCCTTCCTTGGCATCCTCCCCCACTTCCATCTTTTCCGTCGCATGTTCTATCTCAAACCTCATCCGAACAAGGACCAGCCTTGCGTTGTTGGCGGGCAGGTTTCCAACTCCGCGGATCTCTCCGCAAGGAGTATTTTTCTCTTCCTTTGAAGTCCTCCAACAAGGGATGGCACGCGGGCTGGTTCTACATTAGCAACCTAGAACCCAACCTCGCCATCTTTCGTCGGCCTTCCTCCTGTCCCCACCCATCATGGAGCACTATTCCAGTAGCCCAAGATTGGGACGAGGCCAACGAGCTGCTCGCAAAGATCCCGGCGATGAAGCAAAGGGTCTTCGCGGGAACAAATCACTCGGCACTTTCATCGTGCCGACGGCTCCGATCAAGGAACGGTCAAAGCCGGCCTTCGAGTATAAAGGCGGAACGGACCCCAATCGGGAAGACAGATCCACTCAAGTACGAGATCCCGAAGATCCGGATGTACAAGCTCTTCTCGACGGAATTGCAGTTGAGAGGGCCCTCATTCTACCGGTCCTCCCCTTCAGTATCCACCGACCTCCTCCTCCGGTAAGCCGATTGGTTGCTTCATAGTATATTTCTATCTTGACATCTCGTCTCTCAACATTGTACACTCTTTCTTCGTAGGAAAACGCCTCTATCACCTCCAAGCCATACAAGGTGTCCCATGATGACGCACCACGTCGCCCGCCAAGAAGCCTACTGGCGGGATCAAGATCCAAAGCGACCGGTCGGGAAGCGAGCGGCGCCGAGTGAAGACTCGAACAAGCGCGCGAGCAAGAGGAGGCTGATTATAGAGGACTCGGATGACGACGTCCCGGCTCCTCCTACCGAGACCCCACCTTTGAGACGATCGCGGCGGACGGCGCCGAAGATCCGCCGGTCATCCAGGTATGCTCTGAAACCGAAGTCTAAACTCTTTTGTTAAAAACTTCTCTTTATCTTTACCCTTGCTGTATTCACTTTTGCAGGAGGCCCCAGGACATAGATCCTGCCGGGGGGAATGAAAAATCGACCCCAACCACTGCTCCCGAGGTGCCAAGGCCAGCAGAGCCAAAGCCCCGGAGCCCACCACCGAGTGCGAGCGCTCCGGGGAAATAACCCTCACTTCCAAAGAAGGATGCCCCGAGGAAGGAGCCCCAAGCCCCCAGCCGGGATATCCCGACTGGAAACCAGTCAGCGGCCGGGAAGCCTGAGGCCACGGCTCAAGCTCCCCCGATTGAGGGTCACTCGGCGCGGAGTAGGAAGAAGGAGGCCAGCCGGGCCACTCCGCCTAAGCAAGCGGCCGCCGAAACCGGTGAGATTTGTTTCGAAGTTCTCCTTTACTCTTTCGATTTGAATCTTTCATGTCCTCATTTGTCCTTCCTGCTTGTCGACCACAGTGGAGGAGATCCCAAGGTTGCAGTTTTCTGAAACCTGGGTTCCCCCCATTCGGATCGAGTGGCGGGACTCGGAGAGCGAGAGGCAGGGCATCATCTTAGACCGGCAAGCCAAAAAAGATGAAAGGGATGCCCTTGTCGAGAGCCTGAACGAGGCGACCCGGCTGCTCAACGTAAGCCTTTGTCTTTCTCTTAAATTGTATCATCATTATCTTCCAGTCGGTCACTCTTCTGCCTTCGTGCGCAGAAGGAGTATTGCCGCTCCATGGCAAAGTCTGAGGTGCTGGAGAAGTTGGTCCCCCACCTAAACTCCTTAGAGGACGTTCAGCGGCAGCTGAAGGTCACTCGGGAGGAGGCCGCATCAAGGGAGGCGGCTTTGAGGAGGGAGATCGCAGAGCTTAGGGAGGCGAACCTCGACCTCCGAGGATCAATTGGAAGTAAGCCCGTCTCCTAAAATTTCTTCGTGATTCTTATGTTGATCTTGGTTGTTGACGATCTTCTTTTGTTGTAGAAAATTCTTCGAAGGTTCATTCGCTTCAAGTCCAGCTAGAAGCGGTCAGCCTCGACAAGGCCGAGATGGAGGCCGAGTTTGAAGGTAATCTTCTTTGAAGTGAAACTTCTTGTGCTGCTTTATTTCCGAGTACTTTGAATGATCCGGGACTTTTGGCAGCTTACAAGGTAAAAACCCGAGCCCAATACGACGTCTTGCTTGGGCGGATCAAACGAAGCGACGAGATGCGGGAAGAGGTCGCCAACGCCGCCATGCCGATCTTGCTGTCCTTGTTCGATCAAGGAGTTGGGACCAGCTCGCTGGAGCCGATCGAAATATTCGACAAGCTGCGGCTGGCTCTCGACCGATACCTGGCCAATATCACCGAAGCAGCCAGCATGGGGGCTGGTCTGGCTCTTGCACATACCAAGTCCCTTTACCCCCGAGTGGATATCCACTCGGTTGGAGAAGGCTTTGCTGATGGAACGACGGACGAGCAGCCTTGGACATGCTAAGTGAGGCGCAAGAAGCGAAGAAGATATCCCTTGATGTAGTAAACAACTTCAAGATTTAATTTGTCTTTCGACTTTGTCTTGTAAATGTCGCATATCCGTAACATTCTAATGTAGAACTTGTGATATTTTTAGTTTATTTATGTTAATGCCTTGATTCGAGCTTTTGCGTGAAATTTCTTAAGTAGTTTTCGTCTGGCTGTCATCAAGCCTAGGCTCGATTAGGTCATTGAAAAACTCTCAGTCCTTAGACACTGAGCTCAAATTGAAGGACATTAAACAATGATAAACCAAATTATGCACAAAAGTTGATGAGGAAAACTTGAGCTTTATTGACATGTGTACGGCCCATGCTAACTCAAGAAGTCATCTTGCTTGAGGTTGGCGTCAAGGAAAACATGAGGCCTTAGCCAAATTAGGCATAAAATCGTCGAAGATGCTCGATGTTCCAGAGTTCTCCACCATAGACCCGTCTTCGCGCTTAGCTAGCGTATGCACCGGCCGAGTCACTTCAGCGATTATGTATGGTCCTTCCCATAAGGGAGATAACTTGTGTCGATCTTTGGTGGTCGGATCTTGCGTAAGACCAGTCGCCAACAATGAAAGCTCGTGCTCGCACGTTGCGGCTGTGGTATCTTCTAAGCCCTTGAAGGTATTTGGCCGATCGGATGAGGGCTGCCTCACGGGCCTCTTCCAATCGGGTGAGGTCATCCACTCGGTCGGGGTCGTAGCGTTCATCGTTGAAGGCTGCGGACCCGGAGGGACTCATACTCCATCTCGTTTGGCAACATGGCTTGCGCCATAGACCAAAAAGAAAGGAGTTTGGCCGGTAGCCCGACCGGGTGTGGTTCGCAGCGACCATAAAACCGAGGGCGTTCTTGGACCCACTTGCCGGCGTAAGGGTTTAGGCGGTCGAAAACGCGGGCCTTGATGCCTTGGAGGACCATGCCGTTGGCTCGCTCGACTTGTCCGTTGCTTTTGGGATGAGCTACCGATGCGTAGCGAGATCTTGATTCGAAGTCTTCGCAGAATTCCTTGAAGATGCCTCCCGTGAATTGAGTCCCATTGTCGGTTATAATTCTGTTTGGGACGCCGAAGCGGTGCACGATGTTGAGGAAAAGTCTCGTGCTTTGTCGCGTGATTGTGGCGACCGGTTTGGCCTCAATCCACTTGGAGAACTTGTCAATTGCGATAAAGAGGTGTGTGAATCCTCCTGGAGCTTTTTGAAAGGGCCAACCATGTCCAGCCCCATACCGTGAACGGCCGGGAAAGTGGGATTGTTTGAAGCTCTGGGCCGGGACATGGCTTTGTCGGGCAAAAAGCGCAGCCTTCGCAGTTCGTACGACTTTATCCGCGTCGGAGACCGCAGTAAGCCGAAGGAACCTTGTCGTAAGCTTTGCGACTAGAGTGCGTCTTGCCGCGTGGCTTCCGCATATGCCCGAGTGGATGTCTTGGAGTAACTGCTTCCCTTCTTCCGGTGTGATGCACCTCATTAGAATTTCGGAGGGGCTTCTCTTGTATAGATCGGAGTCAACCATGACGTATGCTTGGCAACGACGCCGGACGCGTTCGCTTCATCCCGGTCATCGCGCTCTTCTTGGGTTAAGAATTTGATGAGCGGCGTCCTCCGTCGGTATCAGTCATGGCGACTTCGTTCGTGGTTTGCTCGGTGAGAGTTGTCTTTGCCGTGATGGTTGGTTCGTAGAGATGTTCGACAAAGACGTCTATTGGGGCAGCTTCGCCCTGGGATAACCCGTGGAAGGGGGCTGAGCTTGCTTTCAGTTCGGCCCTCGGGATCTGCATCTCATCCATGGTCTTGGCAAATAGGATGTTGAGGGCGCTGCCCCCATCGATGAGGACGCGCTTAAGCCTGATGTTGCGGACCACGGGGTCCAGGACGAGTGGATAGCGTCCTGGGTGAACCACTCGGTCAGGATGATCCGAGCGGTCAAACGTGATGGCCACTTCCGACCATCGCAGATATTGAGGGACTTCGGGTTGAGCCGCGTTGACCTCCCGGTCAGTTAGCTTTTGTTTCCTCTTGGACTCATAAGCTAGCGGACCTCCGAAGATGTGGTTGAGCTCCCCCACTGGGTCTTGAAAAGGTTCCGTATTTTCTGCCGCGTTGTTCTTTTTGGCGCCTGATGGGCCAGCCTCGTCAGCCGGCTTCTTGTTGAGCTGCTTGCGTATTGTTCGGCGAACCGCTTGTAGATAAAGCGAGTCCTTCGCCGCGTGCTTATGATTCGGATGATGGGTGCACTTTGGCGTTCATGATTGCGTCGTAGGCGGCGACTCGGGACGGCGTTGAGTGTTGGAGGTTGCGGCGACTAGGTCCTCAGATCGGCGCTTGCGATCTTTCTGGGCCTGGTTACCGTTGTTGCCACCATCCTTCTTAGGATTGCGGCTTCCTCCCGCTTGCTTGTCTTCCCTTCTATCGGGCCGGTCTTGACGGGCGGCCTTAATGGCGTCATTGGATTTGGCGTACGAGTTCGCCGTCTCGAACATTTGCTTCACCGTCTTCGGTGGTTTGCGCCCGAACTTCCCGATGAGCAGCTCATCACGGACTCCCTTCTGGAAGGCGGCGATGATGATGTCGTCGGTGATATTCGGGATCTTGTTGCGTTTCTCGGAGAAACGACGAATATAATCCTTCAGGGGCTCGTCCGGCTTCTGGATGATGTTGTAAAGGTCAAAGTGTGTGCCGGGCCTCTCGAAGGTACCTTGGAAATTGGCGATGAAGTGATCCCTCAGCTCGCTCCACGAGCCGATTGAGCCTCTTGGCAGGCTCGTGAGCCAATTTCTGGCTGAGTTTGCGAGGGCCACGGGCAGGTAGTTGGCCATGGCTTTGTTGTCGCCACCTGCAGCTCGGATGGCGAGGGTGTATACGGTTAGCCAAGATTCGGGGTCGGTCTTGCCATCGTACCTTTCAATCCCTGTAGGCTTAAAGCCACTCGGCCAGTGCACTCGGCGGAGTTCCCGAGTGAAGGCTGGTACTCCGTCGTCGCCGCTATCGGGTGATCCCCTCCGATCTTCCCGAGTGCGTCGGTCGCGCTCCTGGTAGCGGCGATCGAGGACCTCCCGCAGATCACTCGGCGAAGTCTTGGGTTGGCTGGTTGGATAGCTGGAACTGTTGCGGCGGACTCGGTGATGGACGGGTGGACGTCCTATCGTTTGTCGCGGGAGTCGGCCGTCTGCTCTTGGTACTTCAGCGTGGACTCGCGAGGTGGGCCTCTTGGCCTGGTTGTCGACCGAGCCAGCTCGGGCCTCCTATAGTCTCCTGACTTTAGAGGTGGAAGCCGGCTCTTGTCTGGCGTTTCGGCCACAAACTCAGTCGGCCTTCGTGCTGAAGTGGTGGGATGGCCGTTAGCCGTGGCAGCGACGATGGTCTTGATCTTGTCAAGTATAGGAGTCACGTTGGCAGGAGCCGTCTCCATGACGGTGTCCAAGAGCGTGAGTGCAGCAACGGCATTCTGTTGTGGCGTCTGGAAGATGTTGGTGTTACGAACCCGTGTTTGGAGTATGGCCTCCTGGGCGGATCGTCCGGCTGCACGTAGATCCTGCTTCCTTTTGTTGGCCTCGTCCTTGCGTTGTTTCTCCTCCTCGGCTGTCTTGCGCTCGAGCTCCACCCTGGCTCGCTCTTCTTCGGCAAGCCTTCTGGCCATGGCTGAGTCGGACTCGTCCGGCTCGGCCATGAGGACGTCAAAGCACTTCGGCTCACAGTCCATGCGGCAGTCGGAGTTGTCGGCTTCGTCAGAAGGGATGCCGTAGAGGTTGTCGAAGCCGGCGGAGCTGAGGTATCCATTGAGCTCCGAAGACGAGCAGGAGCCGAATGATGGGAGGATGACAGCGACCTCCCTTGATCCTGGGTAACCCGGATCTGGATCGTTCCAGTCCGAGTCAGAATTTGGAGATGAGGGCTCCTCCGAGTGGGTCGCCGCCGACTCGGGGGAGAGAAGTTTGCTGAAAATCTCGGCGACGTTTGGTAACCCAAACGGCACTGAGAGGTCTTCATCTGAGTAGATCGCTTCCGTCGGGGAGGCAAGAAGATTGGCGCAGATTTCGGCGGTATTCGGTAGTCCGAATGGTGCCAAGTGAAGTCCGTTGTCGGAGAGAGTAGATCGCATCTTGGTCTCCAAGATGTCGTTGTAGATCTCGGCGCTATTGGGGAGCCCGAACGGCGCCGAGTGGGTCTTTCCTTCCGACTGGTTTGAGTCCGAGTCGGAGGAGGAGTCGCCGAAGAAGTTGTTGGCGGCGAAGTTGCCGAATCCTGAAGGAGATCCCATCGCGCTTGTCGGCGAAATTGTCGAAGAAGTCTCGACGCGCAACCCCTACCTGGCGCGCCAACTGTCGAAACTTGGTTTCGGCAATATGTTTTCTGGGGTCGCAGTCGAGATCGCCAAACACAATGGGTTAGAAGAAGAAGAAGATTTAGACAGGTTCAGGCCCTCTCGTGAGGTAATACCCTACTCCTGTTTCGGTGGATTCGATCCGCTGAGTGTTTTGTATTGATCTTGTGTATCTAAAGCTCTTGCTTGTGAAATCACATATCCCTCAAGGGACGCCCCTCACCCCCTTATATAGTCTTGGAAGGAGGGCTTACAGATCGGAACCCTATCTTATTCTAAGTTGGTTTCCTCAATCTTACCAAACCGTGACTATAGGCCGATTGCCTTATCTCTATCGGCAATCGTAACACCCAAGACAAGTTCGGCTTACAGATATAGCAGGTGCAATCTATCCCTACCTCCAGTCGGATAAGCTTGCCATGTATATACCCGATTGCCACAATCTCCACAGGTATTACCTCACGAGAGGGCCTGAACCTGTCTAAATCTTCTTCTTCTAACCCATCGTGCTTGGCGATCTCGATTGCGACCCCAGAAATCATATTGCCGAAACCAAGTTTCGACAGAGCCTAGAGAACAAATATAGGCCCCAAGAGGATAAATATGGCACTTTAGAGGAAGACTCAGAGGACGAATACGGGAACCCGGAGGAAGATTCCGTCTTAAAAAAAGGGGTTTTGATTGAGCATCGAGGAACAAAAGAATTTAGTCTAAAATACCAAAAAGAAGTAGATCGGTTTTTTTTCATTCTCCAAGAACTTCATATCTTGCCGAGATCCTCATCCCTAAAGGTACTTGACAATAGTATTATTGGAGTGGATACACAACTCACAAAAAATACAAGAAGTTGGGCGGATTGGTTCGAGTGAAGAGAAAAAAAGCCATACGGAACTAAAAATCTTTTCCGAGATATTCATTTTCTTGAAGAGGCGGATAAGATATTAGGTGGCGTTTGATACCACTAGAAAGAGAAAAAAGATTCGAAGGAATAAAAAAAGGAAAATTGGGTCTATGTTCAATGGAAAAAAATTCTCAAGAACACGGAAAAGTATTTTGTTTTGGTTCGACCTGCAGTCGCGTATGAAATGAACGAAGGAAGAAATTTAGCAACACTTTTCCCACAAGATCTATTGCGGGAAGAGGGTAATCTCCAACTTCGACTTGTCCATTTTATTTCTCATGAAAATAGCAAGTTAACTCAAAGAATTGATCATACGAATAGTCAATTCGTTCGAACTTGCTTAGTATTGAATTGGGAACAAGAAGAAAAAGAGGAGGCTCGTGCTTCCCTTGTTGAGATAAGAGCAAATGATCGATTCGCGATTTCCTAAGAATTGGGTTAATCAAATCCACTATTTCGTATACACAAAAAATGTATGATAGCACAAGTGTAGGACTGATTCTCCATAATAGGTTAGATCGCACCAATACCAATTCCTTTTACTTCCAAGGCGAAGATTCAATCACTTAGCCAACATCAAGAAGCTATTGGTACCTTGTTGAATCAAAATAAAGAGTACCAATCTTTGATGATTTTGTCGGCATCCAACTATTCTCGAATTGGTTTTTTCAAGAATTCAAAAAATCCCAATGGGGTAAAAGAATAGAATCCTAGAATTCCTATTCCAAAATTTTTGGGACTCTTAGGTGCTATTGTACCTAGTATATCGAATTTTTCTTCATCTTACTATTTACTAACGTATAATCAGATACTGTTAAAAAAGCATTTGTTCCTTAACAATTTGAAACAAAACTTCAAAGTACTTCAAGGACTTAAACACTTTTTAATAAATGAAAATCAAAGGATTTCAAATTTCCATAGTAACATCATGTTGGATCCATTCGCATTAGAGAGCGAGTGGGAAAAGAGAGGTTACTTTTTTTCATTTTTCCTTAAAAGATAGGATTTCTTGGAAATAGAAATCATGGAATAATCCTGAATTCCAATTTTTATTTCTATAGTATAAGAAAAACTAATTGAATCAAATTCATGGATTTACCACGACCTCGGTTGTGACCCCATAGATAAAAATGCAAAATTTCTATCTTCAAGACCATTGAAAAAAGGCATTGAACAAGAAAAAACTCGTCCACAGATAATCAAAGTATCGTATGCCTTGGAAATGATATAAGGTGCTCGGAAATGGTTGAAGTAATTGAATAGGAGGATAACTATGACTATAGCCCTTGGTAGAGTTACTAAAGAAGAAAATGATTTATTTGATATTATGGACGACTGGTTACGAAGGGATCGTTTTTTTTGTAGGATGGTCTGGTCTATTGCTTTTTCCTTGTGCTTATTTCGCTTTAGGAGGTTGGTTTACAGGGACAACTTTTGTAACTTCTTGGTATACCCATGGATTGGCGAGTTCCTATTTGGAAGGTTGCAATTTCTTAACCACAGCAGTTTCCACCCCTGCCAATAGTTTAGCACACTCTTTGTAGCTACTATGGGGCCCGGAAGCACAAGGGGATTTTACTCGTTGGTGTCAATTAGGTGGTCTGTGGACTTTTGTTGCTCTCCATGGGGCTTTTGCACTAATAGGTTTCATGTTACGTCAATTTGAACTTGCTCGGTCTGTTCAATTGCGGCCTTATAATGCAATTTCATTCTTTGGCCCAATCGCTGTTTTTGTTTCCATATTCCTGATTTATCCACTGGGGCAATTCGGTTGGTTCTTTGCGCCGAGTTTTGGCATAGCAGCGATATTTCGATTCATCCTCTTCTTCCAAGGATTTCATAATTAGACGTTGAACCCATTTCATATGATGGGAGTTGCCGGAGTATTAGGCGCGGCTCTGCTATGTGCTATTCATGGGGCAACCATGGAAAACACTCTATTTGAGGACAGTGATGGTGCAAATACCTTCCGCGCTTTTAACCCAAGTCAAGCCGAAGAAACTTATTCAATGGTCACCGCTAATCGCTTTTGGTCCCAAATCTTTGGTGTTGCTTTTCCAATAAACGTTGGTTACATTTCTTTATGCTATTTGTACCGGTCACCGATTTATGGATGAGTGCTATTGGCGTAGTCGGCCTGGCTCTGAACCTACGTGCCTAGGACTTTGTTTCCCAGGAAATCCGTGCAGCGAAAGATCCTGAATTTGAGACTTTCTACACCAAAAATATTCTTTTAAACGAGGGTATTCGTGCGTGGATGGCAGCTCAGGCCTCATGAAAATCTTATATTCCCTGAGGAGGTTCTACCACGTGGAAACACTCTTTAATGGAACTTTCGTTTTAGCTGGTCATGACCAAGAAACCACCGGTTTTGCTTGGTGGGCCGGGAATGCCAGACTTATCAATTTGTCGGGTAAACTACTTGGAGCTCACGTAGCCCATGCAGGATTAATCGTATTCTGGGCCGGAGCAATGAACCTATTTGAAGTGGCCCATTTTGTACCAGAAAAACCCATGTATGAACAAGGGTTGATTTTACTTTCGCACTTAGCTACTCTAGGTTGGGGAGTAGGGCCAGGAGGAGAAGTTCTAGATACTTTTCCGTACTTTGTATCTGGAGTACTTCATCTAATTTCCTCCGCAGTCTTAGGCTTCGGTGGTATTTATCATGCGCTTCGGGACTGAGACTCTTGAAGAATCTTTTCCATTCTTTGGTTATGTGTGGAAAGATAGAAATAAAATGACTACAATTTTGGGTATTCACCTAATTTTGTTAGGTATAGGTGCTTTTCTTCAGTACTCAAAGCTCTTTATTTTGGCGGTATATATGATACCTGGGCTCCTGGGGGAGGAGATGTAAGAAAAATTACCAATTTGACCCTTAGCCCCGGTGTTATATTTGGTTATTTACTAAAATCCCCTTTTGGGGGAGAGGGTTGGATTGTTAGTGTGGATGATTTAGAAGATATAATTGGGGGACATGTATGGTTGGGTTTCATTTGTGTATTTGGCGGAATTTGGCATATCTTAACCAAACCCTTCGCATGGGCTCGCCGTGCATTTGTATGGTCTGGAGAAGCTTACTTGTCTTATAGTTTGGGTGCTTTATCTGTCTTTGGTTTTATCGCTTGTTGTTTTGTCTGGTTCAATAATACAGCTTATCCGAGTGAGTTTTATGGACCTACTAGGCCAGAAGCTTCTCAAGCTCAAGCATTTACTTTTCTAGTTAGAGATCAGCGTCTTGGAGCTAATGTGGGATCTGTCCAAGGACCCACTGGTTTAGGTAAATATCTAATGTGTCCCCCAACGGGAGAGGTTATTTTTGGAGGGGAAACTATGCGTTTTTGGGACCTTCGTGCTCCATGGTTAGAACCTCTAAGGGGCCCCAACGGTTTGGACTTGAGTAGGTTGAAAAAAGACATACAACCTTGGCAAGAACGACGTTCGGCAGAATATATGACCCATGCTCCTTTAGGCTCTTTAAATTCTGTGGGTGGCATAGCTACCGAGTTCAATGCAGTTAATTATGTTTCTCCTAGAAGTTGGTTAGCGACCTCCCATTTTGTTCTAGGATTCTTCTTTTTTATGGGCCATTTGTGGCATGCAGGGAGAGCCCGGGCTACTGTAGCAGGATTTGAAAATGGAATCGATCGTGATTTGGAGCCTGTTCTTTACATGACCCCTCTTAACTAAGATTTTCTTATTTATACCTGTTCTCTTTTTGTTACTGTTCGCTCGGTTATTCTATCTAGCCGAGCCATTCATTCCTTTCTATGAAAGAAAGATAAGGGGACAGAACAAAAACAAAAAAAGAAACAAACGTATTCAATACGCAAAAGAAAAGAGAGAGGAAAGCAAAAGGAGAGAGAGGGATTTGAACCCTTGATAGTTCCTAGAACTATACTGGTTTTCAAGACCGGAGCTATCAACCACTCAGCCATCTCTCCACAGCCTAATCCTTATTTTATTCCTACAAATAGAACATAGCCATACGAAATAACCCACTAACCTCTAGAAACATCTCAAATACAAATCCCTTTTTGATATATTTCGTATACGTATACATGGATACAGGATCCGTTATATCTGCTTGTGAAATAAAGAATAAAACCCCTCAACCCCATATCCAAATAAAAAAGTGGTGAGTAATAAGTTTTAAAGAGAAGAATCAATGGATTCATGATTAAACCCCTCCTACTTCTTGTATTTTATTACAATTTTGATTAAGTGAGGGATCAAATATAATATGTAGTCAACTTTATTTGATGGTAGCTTGGAGGATTAGAAATATGACTATTGCTTTCCAATTAGCTGTTTTTGCATTAATTGTGACTTCCTCAGTCTTAGTCATTAGTGTACCCCTTGTATTTGCTTCTCCTGATGGTTGGTCAAACAATAAAAACGTTGTATTTTTGGGTACATCATTATGGATATGACTAGTCTTTCTGGTAGCTATTCTAAATTCTCTCATTTCTTAAATGTGTTTAGTATTTAGTAGTCCGATACAAAATAAAAAAGGGTCGTTTATTCGGATTGTGAGATACATTAAAATGCAATTTGCGACCCAAATTGATTGACACACAATTTAATTAATAAAAAGAAAACTCAAATAGAAAATGAAACGGTCGACCCAGACATAGACGGTCGACCCAGGCGGATATACCCTATAAAATATAGGACGTAGCGAGCGTAGTTCAATGGTAAAACATCTCCTTGCCAAGGAGAAGATACGGGTTCGATTCCCGCCGCTCGCCGCTTAATTTAGTAAGGTACTATGATAAAAAATTTAGTCTACTTTTATTAAAGTAATAGGTGTTAGTCTAGTACCTTACCCTTACTATCTTAGCCCCCTTTGTACCCCACTCAAAAAAGAGCACCGCAGCGGCGGAATCGAACTCGGCAACAGGGCCCCCTAAATCGGGGATTGACCGAGACAAACAACCAGCAAACAGCTTTTAAAGGGAAGGGAGATTGACTGTGCCTTTCTTTCATTTATTTTTTCTTTTCTGCAAGGTAGGGGGCCTTGAGAGTTCCTCTTGTGGTAGCAAGTTACTTCACAACCTGCTCAATTTGGCCTTATAGGGCCGGGAACTAATGAATAAAAAGGGTTGGATACCACCCAACCACCCAGCTCTCTACCATATCTAGACAAATAGAATAGTCCTTTTATACAGAATGCTAAGTGCGGAGACGGGAATCGAACCCGTGACCTCAAGGTTATGAGCCTCGTGAGCTACCAAACTACTCTACTCCGCTCCGGAGCGCTGGAAACCGGTGGACGAAAAGGTTGAATACAGGTCTCTAACATGTCTAGACAAATAGAATAGTTCTTTTGTACGAATGGAGCGGGTAGCGGGAATCGAACCCGCATCGTTAGCTTGGAAGGCTAGGGGTTATAGTCGACGTTGGTTGATTATTGTTAACGTCTCTAATTCAAAACCGAACATGAAATTTTGATTTCATTCGGCTCCTTTATGGGTATTCTCACCACTTAACATCTAAGTCAGCTTTTTTGACTAAATGGAACCAAGGCTCTCTGCTTTCTAGATGATCCCTAAAGAATAGGAGATAGAAATTTGCCTAAATCTATCTAATCTAATTACTTCGTTCCCTAATTTCATTTAAGAGATCTTGAGGAAAAGAATTGGGTTTCCACCGAGCTGAAACAATATGCTGATGGTTCTAGTAAACCAAAACTACCGTTTTTAGCTATTTGGCTTCCATTTCCTTTTTTAACAAAAGAAGATTTAGTTACGATTGGAAATCAATTTTTTTGTATCTTCATCCATAGATCCTTTACTCATTTTTTAAAAATTGGAATCCTTAATCCAATGCAAAATTATGCTTCGCGACTCTGTACTCATAATCCAAATCCAATTTGTTTTTTGGATGCAATTTCAATTAGTCTTTGGATACAAATCGCGAAAATGCATATTCTTCCTCAATATGTTATTGAGAGAAAAAGGAGTAAATCCTTTCTAAGAACTAAAGTTTTCATCGGAATATAAAAAACTTAAGTACGCCTTAAGTATATCATTTCAAATTCAGTTATTGATAGAACGAATCACACTTTTACCACTAAACTATACCCGCTACATGTAAATTATGATACCAACGCTACCCTTGAGAAAGATGCTAATTCCCTCTTAGTGAATGAAACAGAGAAGGTTCCTCACAGTGAGCGGTTGGTACTTCGATCGCGGGCCTTTCCTTTACTTTAAGATTTAGAGAGCCCCCGCTTTGTAAAACAAACCTACTCTTCCCAATAGCGTATGAACCAAATGTATGCATTTCAATTGTAGTCGTATTCTACGATTACGACTACAATGATCATTATTTGCTTTGCGAAGACGTAAGTGTTCCAGACTGCTGTAAGGAATAGTTTGATTATTCCTACAATATACATTAGGAAATATAGGAGATCGCAGCCTCAAAAATTCCTTTCTTTCCTTTCCTTTTTGTTCAAAATTGAACAAAGAATTTGGGGCCTTGTTGAATCGAAATAAAGAGTACCAATCTTTGATGATTTTGTCGGCATTCAACTGTTCTCGAATTGTTTTTTTCAAGAATTCAAAAAATCCCAATGGGGTAAAAGAATCGAATCCTAGAATTCCTATTCCAAAATTTTTGGGACTCTTAGGTGCTATTGTACCTAGTATATCAAATTTTTCTTCATCTTACTATTTACTAACGTATAATCAGATCCTGTTAAAAAAGCATTTGTTCCTTGACAATTTGAAACAAAACTTCAAAGTACTTCAAGGCCTTAAACACTTTATAATAAATGAAAATCAAAGGATTTCAAATTTCCATAGTAACATCATGTTGGATCCATTCCAGTTAAATTGGCACTTTCTCCCTCATGATTCTTGGGAAGAGACATTAGCAAAAATTCACCTTGGACAATTTATTTGCGAAAATGTATGTCTATTTAAATCGCGCATAAAAAAATCAGGTCAAATTTTCATTGTAAATATAGATTCCTTTGTTATAAGAGTAGCTAAGCCTTATTTGGCCACTACAGGAGCAACTGTTCATGGTCATTATGGAGAAATCCTTTACAAAGGGGATAGGTTAGTTACGTTTATATACGAAAAAGCGAGATCTAGTGACATAACGCAAGGTCTTCCAAAAGTAGAACAAATCTTCGAAGCGTGTTCAATTGATTCACTATCGCTGAATCTCGAAAGGAGAATTGAGGATTGGAATGAGCGTATACCAAGAATTCTTGGGGGTCCTTGGGGATTCTTGATTGGAGCTGAGCTAACCATAGCCCAAAGTCGTATCTCTTCGGTTAATAAGATCCAAAAGGTTTATCGACCCCAAGGGGTACAGATCCATAATAGACATATAGAGATTATTATACGCCAAGTAACATCAAAAGTGCGGGTTTCCGAAGATGGAATGTCTAATGTTTTTTCACCTGGGGAATTAATTGGACTATTGCGAGCGGAGCGAGCAGGGTGGGCTTTGGATGAATCGATCTATTATCGGGCAATCTTATTGGGAATAACAAGGGTTTCCCTGAATACCCAAAGTTTCATATCTGAAGCAAGTTTTCAAGAAACAGCTCGAGTTTTAGCAAAAGCTGCCTTACGGGGTCGTATTGATTGGTTGAAAGGCCTGAAAGAAAACATAGTTCTGGGGATTATACCTGTTGGTACCGGATTCCAAAAATTTGTGCATCGTTACCCACAAGACAAGAACCTTTATTTCGAAATTCAAAAAAAACTATTTGCGTCGGAAATGAGAGATATTTTTTTCGCATACGAATTAGTTTCTTCGATTCGACGTAATAAAAAATTTCTATCGAGACATCGAATCACCATTTACCCCATTTATATGATTTAAGGATACATAAAGCAGATTTTTTACTTTAAACTAGATTTTTTACCTTAGAACGCTAAGAGGTCAGATTTTCTATTTTTATTTTAACTAAGTAAAAGAAGTTAGTTAATTCATTAAGGTTATGCTTATACCATGTAGAAGGTTCCATCGAAACAATTATTATTTATTTCAAGCTATTTCGGCTCTTTCTTAATCTTCAAAAAGAAAGAAATTTCGTAATGGAATGGTAGGATGAAAAAAAAGAAAAAAATCAAAAGGAAGTGTGGAAAAAATGACAAGAAGATATTGGAACATTATTTTGAAAGAGATGATAGAAGCGGGAGTTCATTTTGGTCATGGTATTAAGAAATGGAATCCTAAAATGGCCCCTTACATCTCGGCAAAGCGTAAAGGTACTCATATTACAAATCTCGCTAGAACCACCCGTTTTTTATCGAAGCTTGTGATTTAGTTTTTGATGCAGCAAGTCGGAAAAAGCTTCTTAATTTTTGGTACCAAAAAGAGCAGCGGATTTAGTAGCATCAGCTGCAATAAGGGCTCGTTGTTATTATGTTAATAAAAAGTGGTTCAGTGGTATGTTAACAAATTGGTCGATTACTAAAACTAGACTTTCTCAATTTAGAGACTTAAGAGCAGAAGAAAAGATGGAAAAATTCCACCACCTCCCAAAAAGAGATGTGGCAATCTTGAAGAGAAAATTATCTACCTTGCAAAGATATCTCGGCGGGATCAAATATATGACGAGGTTGCCGACATTGTGATCGTCCTCGATCAGCAAAAATAGTATATAGCTCTTCGGGAATGTGCCATTTTGGGGATTCCTACTATTTCTTTAGCCGATACAAATTGTGACCCAGATCTCGTGAATATATCGATTCCACCAACGATGACACTATGACTTCAATTCGACGATTCTTAACAAATTAGTATTTGCAATTTGTGAGGGCCGTTCTCTCTATATAAGAAATCTTTGATTAAGAAGAATAGTTAATTCTTGGGCAACTGCGTAGATTTATGGGATCACTTACTATTCTTTTTTGTTTTGCATAGATAAAAAAGGGGAATATTGATATATATTAGAGGGTATTGATATATATTATCATCTGATGTGATTTCTTGATATCCTAAACATAAGATTAATACTTCACGTTGCTAAGTTGAGAAAAAGATGGTTGAATCAAAAGAATTCTTTTTTTGAAGTTCATTTTTTATCAGGGGACAATATGAATATTATACTATGTTCCATTAAAACACTCAAGGGGTTATACGATATATCGGGCGTAGAAGTAGGCCAACACTTCTATTGGCAAATAGGAGGTTTCCAAATTCATGCCCAAGTACTCATCACTTCTTGGGTCGTAATTACTATCTTGCTAGGTTCACTTATCGTAGCTGTTCGCAATCCACAAACCATCCCAACCTTTATTGGAACTATGTTCCTTTTTATTTTTGTTTCGAACTGGTCGGGTGCTCTTTTACCTTGGAAAATTATACAGTTACCCCATGGAGAATTAGCAGCGCCCACGAATGATATAAATACTACTGTTGCTTTAGCTTTACTCACGTCAGCCGCATATTTTTATGCGGGTCTTAGCAAAAAAGAATTGAGTTATTTCGAGAAATATATTAAACCAACTCCAATCCTTTTACCAATTAACATATTAGAAGATTTCACAAAACCATTATCGCTTAGTTTCTACTTTTCGGGAATATATTGGCGTATGAATTAGTCATTGTTGTTCTTGTTTCTTTAGTCCCCTTACTAGTTCCTATACCGGTCATGTTTCTTGGATTATTTACAAGCGGTATTCAAGCTCTTATTTTTGCAACGTTAGCCGCAGCCTATATAGGTGAATCCATGCAGGGTCATCATTGAATTGACTAGTTTTCAAAATAGTCTTTTTTTAGCTTAACTCAATTCATGCATGGTTGCGTAAAATTCGCTTGGTTGGAAAACAAAATAGTTAGAATTGCGTATGAATATACAATCTAGAGTTGTAGAAGAGAGAATAGGCTATAAAATTATGGAATTGCCAAAGTATATAGGCATTAGGGAGGGGCGGAGTCAAGCTAGATCTATATCCTTTATGTCTATAAGTTCAGTCATCTTTTGTATGGGTCTCCACTTTAAGGAATTTTTTTTGAATCCGCTTCAATAGAAAATAACAAAATACACAAACAAAATAGAAGAAACAAATGTATATGGGATATTATATATTGCCAAGTTAGATTCATTATCTAATCCGATATATGGAATTCCCCTTTATATGGAATCCGAGTCCATATCCAATTCGATGCAGCATATTGTTATCAATTGGATATCTTGATTTAATTCCTATTGGATCGGGATTAGGTCGATTTCCATAGGGGTTCTTCCGCTATTTCACCTTTTATTATGAATTAGATGATAGGGGAAAAAATAGAAACTCAAGGATATCGAAGAGGAAAGAAAGAAGGATGGAATGAAAGATCGGTTTGTTGGAAAGAAAGAGAAATAGAATAATGAGTACACAAACCTCTAATGATTAGAAACTAAAAAGGAGATCTCGAAGCAGCTCAGAGAATTCAGATTATCGTTTCAATTTGTACTTTTTAGTTACTTCTGTCCAATAGAGCTTAGAAAAAAATTTCTTGGTTGATTGTGTCCTTAACCATTTCTTTTTTTTGACACGAGGAACTCATCATGAATCCACTAATTGTTGCTGCTTCCGTTATTGCTGCTGGATTGGCTGTAGGTCTTGCTTCTATTGGGCCTGGAGTTGGTCAAGGTACTGCTGCAGGACAAGCTGTAGAAGGTATTGCGAGACAGCCAGAAGCAGAAGGTAAAATACGAGGTACTTTATTGCTTAGTCTAGCTTTTATGGAAGCTTTAACAATTTATGGACTAGTTGTGGCACTAGTGCTTTTATTTGCGAACCCTTTTGTTTAATCCTAAAAAAGAAAACGAGTCCTTTAGATTAGATACTTTCTTCTTTTTTTAGTAAATTGGTATTTGCTTCTGCAATTCCAATTATATCAATACTTTACTCCTAATTTATTACTCCTAGAATTTTATATTTATGGGGACAGATAATACCCCACCCCAAGAATAGCTGATTTGAGGATGATCAATTTAGAGGATATGTTCGCTGTCTTGCTTTTAGGGCAGTGGAAAGTATTTTTCCTTTTATTTTAGGAATTTTGAGAACATTTCAACAAAGGGGGTCTTTCACAGGTCAAACGAGATCTAAGACTTAATCTAAAAGAAATTACTAAATTGAATCTATTTCTATTAAAAATTGCATTAAAAAAACCGATCAAAAAGGGCGAGCGAAGTAAGTGATTGAAAAACTTTGTTCTTTGTTCGTCCTATCTATAAGAGGAGAGCATATGAAAAATGTAACCCATTCTTTTATTTTTTTTAGCTCACTGGCCATCCGCTGGGAGTTTCGGGCTTAATACCGATATTTTAGCAACAAATCTAATAAATCTAACTGTAGTGGTTGGTGTATTGATTTATTTTGGAAAGGGAGTGTGTGCGAGTTGTGTATTTCAAGAATAGATTGGATCTATCCGGCTGCACTTTAGAATATTTTTTAGTATTTTTCGATAAATAAGAAAAGGATGCACGATCTCGACGAATTACTTCTGAATAAATGCAGAAATCATATGGAAGAACCTTAGCATTTCGCGACCTATTGGTAAATCAACTTTGATTCTCTATAGACCAATAATATGAGACCATTAACATGGTTAAAGCTAAACTGCTTGAAGTCTAGGCAAAAGGGGGTACTCTTTCTACAACTATATTAGTATTAGTACCAAATGCTTTAAACAGGAAATAGCTAATGTAGAATTTATCTGATATAGAACACTCATATCGATAAAATGGTCTGAACTATTTACTAGAAGGGGCACCCTGCCCTTTTTTATCCAATGCCGAATCGACGACCTATGTATAAAAAAAGGAGAAAGTTTTTGGATTTGAAGAAAAAATAGGAATTCAATCCATTTTGATTTTCCATTTTTCTATTTAGTTTTTCTTAATGAAATTCAAAATTTTAACTAAAGGGCAAATACAAATAAAAAACAACTTTGCTGCCCATGATAGATGTTTATCTAGGCGGAAGAGTCCTCTTAATATTTATCTAGTCTTATGTGGGTTTCGGTATATTGAAATATAAACAGAAAAGAGAGGGTAGAGGATAGGCTCATTACATTAAAAAAAGATATGGAAGTAGCCATAGGAAAAAAAGAAAAAAGGGAGCGTGAGAGCCAAATGAATCGAAAGATTCATGTTTGGTTCGGGAAGAGATCATAAAAGTTGTAAACTTAATAGCAAGGTAATCTACTTTCATTAAAAGATTTATTAGATAATCGAAAACAGAGGATCTTGAGTACTATTCGAAATTTGGAAGAATTGCATATAGGGACCATTGAGCAGCTCAAAAAAGCTCGAATTCGATTACAGAAAGTCGAACTAGAAGCGGATGAGTATCGAATGAATGGATACTCTGAGATAGAATGAGAAAAAGCAAATTTGATTAATGCCACTTCTATTAGTTTGGAACAATTAGAAAAGTTTAAAAACGAAACCCTTTATTTTGAAAAACAAAGGGCGATGAATCACGTCCGACAACGGGTTTTCCAACAAGCCGTACAAGGAGCTCTAGGAACTCTGAATAGTTGTTTGAATACCGAGTTACATTTCCGTACGATTCGTGCTAATATTGGCATTCTCGGGGCCATGGAATGGAAGAGATAATTAAATTAATTAGTCCTTGAACTTCTACTTTCCTTTAGAATTTAGGCATTATTTTTCCCCTTGCTTCCGAAAAAATAGTAAAGAAACACTAATGGCAACCCTTCGAGTCGATGAAATTCATAAAATTCTCAACGAACGTATTGAACAATATAATAGAAAAGTAGGGATTGAGAATATCGGTCGCGTAGTTCAAGTGGGGGATGAGATTGCTCGTATTATAGGTCTTGGTGAAATAATGTCAGGCGAATTAGTCGAATTTGCAGAAGGGACTAGGGGTATTGCTCTGAATTTGGAATCCAAAAATGTTGGGATTGTATTAATGGGCGATGGGTTGATGATACAAGAGGGCAGTTTTGTAAAAGCAACAGGAAGAATTGCTCAAATACTTGTGAGCGAGGCTTACTTGGGTCGTGTTATAAATGCTCTAGCTAAACCTATTGATGGGAGAGGCAAAATTGTAGCTTCGGAATCTCGCTTAATTGAATCTCCTGCTCCGGGTATAATTTCCAGGCGTTCTGTATATGAACCCCTTCAA
This sequence comes from Oryza australiensis, assembly GCA_019925245.2. Lineage (NCBI taxonomy): Eukaryota > Viridiplantae > Streptophyta > Magnoliopsida > Poales > Poaceae > Oryza > Oryza australiensis. Next base: position 66,860 of record JAIFGZ020000657.1, read on the forward strand.
ACGGGGCTTATTGCTATCGATTCGATGATCCCCATAGGGCGCGGTCCGCGGGAGTTAATTATTGGGGACAGACAAACTGGCAAAACAATAGTAGCTACAGATACAATTCCCAATCAAAAAGGGCAAGATGTAATATGTGTTTATGTAGCTATCGGTCAAAGAGCATCCTCCGTAGCTCAAGTAGTAACTACTTTCCATGAAGAGGGGGCCATGGAATACACTATTGTAGTAGCTGAAATGGCGGATTCCCCTGCTACATTACAATACCTCGCTCCTTATACGGGAGCAGCCCTGGCTGAGTATTTTATGTACCGCGAACGGCATACTTTAATAATTTATGATGATCTCTCCAAACAGGCACAAGCTTATCGCCAAATGTCCCTTCTATTAAGAAGACCCCCCGGCCGCGAAGCTTACCCAGGGGATGTTTTTTATTTGCATTCACGCCTTTTAGAAAGAGCCGCTAGTCGAAAAAAAACTTTTCTACCGTGCAAACCAGGAACACTTGCAAGTAAGGGCCGATAGATCGTTACCGATTGGAGTATGCAGCGGAAATAGCCAATCAGGACTATCCGACCTTGAACTGTGCTGGCCGATGACAGCCGATTCCCGCAAGCCGACAACCGATTCCTAGGGACAGCCGATTCACCAATCAGCCGATTCGCCAATGTCGCAGCCGATCTGAGTCGTCCGACCGCGTTCTCGTCGCCAATCTGCCGCAGTCGCCTTGCTCCGATTGCAGCCGATTTGTAGCCGATCAACAACACCACAACGTAGCAGCGCCTCTACTGGTATCCACACGTCTGGGGACAGAACGCCGAACACCCGTGTGCTAGCACGCGATGCAAGGCTAGGGTTTGGCTCGAAAGTGGGGAGGGTTTCCGTGGAGATTGATCTCGCCGACTTCTAAAGCCGCGTGTGATCAGATTGATTTCGGCGCAATGCAAATTGATTGACATCCCGTAGCTCTCCACCCCTCACCCCTTTATATAGAGTTGGCCGACCGGGACTAGTGGCCGATCAGGACTCTATTTTGAATCGGATCTCATCCGAATCTCATAGAGTTGGCCACCCATACGTCGTAGGACCATAGGACTCTATCCGATCGGATCCCTATCCGATCGAGCCGTATCCGAGTCCAACTCGAATATCTATTCTATCCCCTTAAGCGTGCGACCCTGTAGGTTCAGGTATACTTGGTTTTGGCTCGAGTCTAACTCAGCCGATCTGTCAACAGCGACGCCTAGCAGCACATATTGACACCATAGCATACAAGAATATAATATTAGCTCTGAACCTGTAATGTGTACACAAATCCCTTTGCCTCACGATACCAATTAATCTATAGGCAAGATGTGTGCCATCCCTTCAATAGCTTAACCATTCACTCGAACCATATTGGATTATCTGTCTGTTGATTGACTCCTCAATCAACTTAGCATGGCCATGCATTTCCATAATCCATTACCTCGAGGGGCCCAAAGATATCTCTCCAAAGGAGGGGCAAATTCCATCTTGATCACTCACATCCCACTCCATGTTTCATAGCAAACCTGAAAAGTACCTTTATAACTACCCAGTTACGGAATAGCGTTTGGTAGTCCCAAAGTAGGCTACTACACTTGTTGGAATCCATGGTGATCTCATGTCTAAGGACTTTGTACCAACACTACCTGAGACCAACTAATGGCACATTAATTCCTGTAGTGTCTCATGGTGGGTCTATCCAACAATGTGTTCTCTAACACATGTGTCCATCTTTATTGATTTGGTATCTCCATACCCATGATCTATGAGACGTGATCATCAATCAATAAACATGCCGATCTTAGAGTCATATTTGTTCCAACAATATGACATTTGATCAGGGATCATTTAGAAATAGATTCATACATATAGAGTCTCATAAATAAGTCACGTACTTATGATCAATACAAGATGTCTATTTCATGGAACTGAATAACACTTTATTCATAAATACATAAACATTGACCATGATATCCAACATCTCCATGTTGCCTCTAGGGCATATCACTAACAGTAATACTTGAAACAATCCTCCAGCATTGTCGGCTAGAAATACCCTGCTCAGCGAAGTGGCCACTTTATTTTGTGGGTCGATTGATGCGTGCCACAGATCCCTTCATGCACTTCTCCGATGGCCACTGTAGCCTGATCGGCTCCCAAACACTTGAGCAGCACACCGTCAACCGTCCGATAGTACAGATCTTCATCGAGCAAAACATATCCTAACTCCTTGTATCGTAGCTTCTTCGTAGCCGATTGAGAGGGGTTTTTGAGATAGCTGTAAACTTCAAACCTCCAATCATCGGCTGTAATGGCAGCAACGTCTATGTAGACTTCTTTCAGCATCGGCTGATAGCCCGATGCCCCCTGAGGCAAATCGTTGGCCTCTGCGTTCTGCTCTCTGGGGATATGTTTCAAAGTAACTAGCCGAAAACCATCCATTAATTCTCGGCATTGCCGATAATAGACCATCAGCGCATCGTTTTTGCATTCGTACTCTCCTGATAATTGGCTGATGACCAACAATGAATCTCCCATTATTTCGATGGCGTCGGCTTTAAGTCCTTTGAGTATATGCAATCCTTTAAGGACGGCTTCGTATTCGGCTTGGTTGTTTGTAGCGTGGGGGTTGATAGCAAAAGCAAACTCGAAGCTCGACCCCTGGGTGAAATAATGATCAAGCCGATGCCACAGCCGTTAGCGCAAACCGATCCGTCAAACGTCAAAGTCCAAGGCATAATCTCCACTGAGCCGATCGAGTCATTTCTGTGCTCCACAATGAAATCGGCTATGGCTTGCCCCTTGACTGCCCTTGGTGCCTGATACCTCAGATCGAATTCTGTTAGCGCAAAAATCTACTTCCCAATTCTTCCTTTGAGCACTGGAGCCGATAGCATGTACTTAACTACATCGGCTTTGCAGATTACTATGCACTCATTGGATAGCAGATAGTGCCTTAACTTCGTACATGAAAAATAGAGGCATAGGCATAGCTTCTTGTAACATCCGAAAATCGAAGGAGTAGAATTCGAAACGTGAAAATCGGAACTCGCAAAAACTTTTTGGAATCATTGCTTCTTATCGTGTTTTTCAATTTTATTTGCCAATTCAGTTGCGTAAGAATTTCTTCTGGAATTGCTTTGAAGTGAAGTTGAATTAAATCCCTAAGCTTTGAGACCCTGGGGGAAATAATTCAAAATATATATAGATAAATTTGAAGAAGGGTAAACATATTAATTTTGGAGATTTACAAAAGATTCTTGAAAAGAATATATTTTGGTTTAAACCCTAACGGTGGAAGAAAAATAATAAATGTTTGGATTTGGATGATAAAAATATTTTGAAAAGGAAATATGAATTTAGAAATTAATTAAAGACCCCAACTTATTGATTTTAAAAGAAGAAATAAAAATATGGAAAATATATTTTGAAAAAAATAAAAAGTGAGGGGAAAAGTTTGAAAATATAATTTCAAAATTATTTTGGAAATATTGAAATTTATTTTGAATTTTTAGAGTGAAAGGAAATGGAAATAGAAAATAGGGTTTCAAAATTCGGGAAAAAGTGAAATTGCACGTGCATTAGCCGCCAAGTGTTCGGCGCCGTCCAGTCCGCGCGCGGCGCACGCCACGCGCGCGCGCCGCCCGCGCGCCGGCCCGCGCGCGCGCCGCGCACCTACGCCACGCGGCCCGCTGCCGTACCGGACCCGCACCGCCCGCGCCCGCCGCCGCCCGCGCCGCCCGCCGCGCCGTGCGCCTACGCCACGCGGCCCGCCGCCGTACCGCCCCGCTCCCCGCGCCGTGTGTCGCCCGCACGTACCAGCGTCGTGCTCGGCCCGCCCGCGCGCGCACGTCGTGCACTGCGTGTCGCCGTGCGTGCCTACGCCGCCCGCGCCCGCGCCGCGTCGCTGCGCCCGCCGCCGCAGCCGCCGCGCGCCGCGCGCTGCGCCGTCGCCGCGCGACACGCCGACGCGCCGCAGCCGCCTTCGCAGCGCGCATGCCGTGCCGCAAGCTGCCGTGTTCCCCATGCGCGCCGGACCTCGCCGAGACCGCCGTCACGTGGCGCACGCAGTGCCGCCCGCCGGACCCCGCGCTCCCCTCCGTGACCTCTCTCCCGTGTGCGCCTATAAATAAGGGCAAATCCCCATTTCATCCCAAGCCATCGCCGTCGCCTCCTTCCCCTCTTTCTCCCTCGCCGTCGCCGGGTTGCCGAACCGTGCGCCGCTGCCGTTCACCGCCATCCACTGCGCCGCCGTTCGCCGTCGCCGCCGCCGCTAGGTGAGCCCCGCGCCATTCCATTTTCCCTCTTGTGCCGCCGCCATCGTGCGCCGCCGTCCTCTACCGCCGCGCCATCGCCGTCGGTCGGACGTGCGGGCGCAGAGGGGGTAGACGAAGGGGGTAGAGAGAGAGAGAAGGAACAAGTGCCGGTGAGAGAGGAAAAAAAGAAAAGAAAAGAAAGAAGGGAGAAAAAAATTAGAAAAAAATAGGGAAAAATTTTAGAAAAAAATTGGGGAATACTTCTAGGGAATTTTGGGGAATATTTGTGCAAAAATATATAGTTTTCTTGGGTATTTTTCTCGAGTAAAATGATTTTCTATATGCGATTTTTTTTGGAAACTTCCGTTTACGTGAAACTTTCTTGAAGATTTAATATTACTTTTTCTTTTCTTTAAACTATACTTAACCATTGGACTCGGCAAAGATATATCAACGAACCTCTTGAACAACATTCGCAAGACTTCCGCTTCGTCGTTTTATCGATCCTTTTTACAAAAACCCTAAAACGTCGAAACTCGTCGCCACGGCCGATTTTACTATGAAAATCCTCCGTAACCCGAGTAGGATCGTAGGGGGAAAATAATTTGGAGAGTTCTTTATGATTTTTCATGCTTTTTCGTTCGTTCTTGTCGGATGTTAACTGGCATCCATTTTTCTTTTTCCCTTCCGCTCGTATGATTAGCGACCGAGGAGGCGAACACTGACCCCGCAGAAGACCCCACTCAAGAAGCGTGCGAACAAGGCAAGTCTTCACCCCCTTTGAACATATTGATCCCATTTGCGAAATGATGTTATTTTAAACTCTAAACATGCATGCTTTACCGAGTTACCTATACTTGTTATGCCATACCTTGCTATTGTTTACCTTTAGAATTACTCCTTGTAACTCGCGATGTGATACAAATAACCGAAGCATAACGGTAAACCGCTTAGCCATGCTATACTTAGAATTATGCATACTCATGACTTTATGAAAAAGCTTTGTGCTTGGGCAACTACCTTAGGGAAGGTAGTTGGGATTCGGCATGTGGAGACATGAGCGCCACATGACCATGATGAATTAAGTTTGATGAAAATTGAAAGTACGATACAAATGTTTTAGACTGGGGTGGCCGGATGATTTGGGTGGATTCCGGAAAAGGCAAGTGCCGACCCTGGTCAATTAAGGACCGAGCCATGAGATAGCCGGGAAATGAGCCAGTACAACCGTACTTCTCGAATGGGTATAGACCTAGCTGACTAGATAGCTGAGCGGAGGCAGTATCCTTGCATAGATGGTTCTCTATGAGGTGGTTATGGGATGAGGATGAGGCTGCGGCCTTTGTTATAAATGGTGGAATTAAACTACTGTTAATTAAACTTAAAGATTGGAAATGTCTTCCCTTACCCCGGTGCGCGAACTCCTCTCACTTGCTAGAAAAGGACGGCTAGAGTGCATGAGGGCATAAGTTCATGGAGCGGGTACTGCCAAAGCAAGGTTATCGAAAGGCTTTGCCGTGACCGTCTCATGTGTTGAGGCGTAGGCTCATTTGTTGGGCTGTCGCGGAGTACGGGTAAAGTGTACATCCACTGCAGTGTGAATGAATCAATCTATTCGAATAGCCGTGCTCGCGGATATTGAGCATCGTGACAAGACTTTCGCTTGGCTAGACTTTGAACTTAAAAATGCTTGGGATGGGTTTGCATGATGATTTTATTCTGGTGGATCAACTTCTCGAGAATGCGAGAAGGGGTGGACTCCCAGAAAATCATGACGAACCGGAGACGGGAAGCCATCCTTGGAATCACGATGGATGGTAGACAGAACCGTCGCCGGGATAATGAACTATGAAATTAAAACTTGTTTTGGCTAGACGATAGGCTTGTGAATAGAATTGTGCGGCTTTACGCAAAAATAACCCTAGCCATGTTCTTTGAATAACCCTATCATATGCATCAATTCGTGTTTGACTTGCCGAGTACGGTTGGTACTCACCCTTGCTATACGCACAAACCTCCGTGATGGAAATGAAGAGCCGAAGACCCCTACGCGTACTACCGGAGGGCGAGGAACCGACGGCGCATATTAGACCTTAGTCCCGGTCGTTGCCTGTGGCAATGGACAAGCCGCTGCCTCTTTCCGCTGCCTTATCTAAACTTTGTTTTTATGTTGTATTCGGACCATAAGGTCCTGTGGGATGAACAATGCCTTCGGGCCTATTTATGTAATAATGGTATTGTAAGACTATTCGTGCATGCGCACTTGATTATCCAGTACTGCATTCGTGGGTACCAACTACTTGATCCAGGGAAACGGTACTATGAACACGAAAGATTCCCGACTCAAAATCGGGGGTCCACACTTCTCCACAGGTGAATACCTTGTTTTCACGTCTAGCAAACGTCGGCTGAGATAGAAGATGACCTTTTCTTTGCCGTCGACCTCTTGGATTAGGACGGAGCCGATTGATTTGTCATCGGCTGATAGGTATAGCTTGAACAATATTCCCTTTTGTGGAGGCATTAAAACTGGAGGGGAACTCAGATAATCTTTTATGTTGTCTAATACATTTTGCTGCTCTGCCCCCATGTGAATGCTTGATCGGCTTTCAGCCGAAGCAGCGGTGTGAATGGCTCCATCTTTTTCGAAAGATTGGCTATGAACCGTCTGATGAAATTTATCTTGCCGATCAATGACTGGAGTTGTTTTTTGTCCTTCGGAGGTTGAATTGCCTTGATTGCATTTATGCTTCTTGGTGTAACTTTAATTCCTCTTTCGTGAACAAGAAATCCCAAGAATTGCTTGGCTGATACGCCGAACGCGCACTTAAGCGGGTTCATCTTTAGGCCATACTTCCTCGTCCGCTCTAACACTTGTCTCAGATCGGCTATGTGGCCTTCTATCTCTCTTGACTTGACAACCACGTCATCAATGTATATCTCTACTAGCGAGCCGATCATGTCGTGAAAAATGTAATTCATGGCCCGTTGATATGTTGCCCAACATTCTTCAAGCCGAATGTCATTACTACCCATTCGTACAAGCCGATTGCGCCGAGACACCGAAAAGCGGTCTTGTGGATGTCCTCGTCGGCCATAAATATTTGATTATACCCTGCATTGCCGTCCATGAAACTGATAATTTTGTGGCCCGAAGTAGCATCTACGAGCAGGTCGGCTATCGACATTGGGTATTTGTCTTTAGGGGTGGCCTTGTTTAGATCTCTGAAATCAATGCAAATCCTAAGTTTACTCTTTTTCTTTAGCACTGGGACAATGTTTGAGATCCACTCGGCGTATTGGCAAGGCCGAATGAATCCCGCATCGTATAGCCGAGCGATTTTGGCTTTAATCGCATTGTACATATCGGCCTTAAACCTCCTAGAAGGCTGTTTGAATGGTCGATAGCCTGTCTTAATCGGCACCTGATGGACCACTATTGATTGGCTGGTGCTGGGCATCTCGAAGTACTCCCAAGCAAAACAATCTTTATATTCTTTTAACAACTCAATAAGCTGGGATCTACAATGAGGAGACAGATTTTTGCTAATGTACGTCAGCCTCGGCTTGTCACCAGAGCCGATGTCAATTTCCTCTAATTCGTCGGCCGACGTGAAACCTTGCCCGAGCTTGCCATCGTCTTCGTCCGCGGTGTCCATGCTGAAGACACTTGAGCCCTCCACCATGTCTTGTTCAAAGCAGCAGCTGCGGCTCGTCATCTCCAATCGGCTATATTGTGGAATTGGAAACATTTAGAAAATCGGCTTGCCAGATTTTCCCAGACAAACAATTGATGCCTTCGACTTCCCAAAGCGGCAAATCAGCACCGATGACACTAACCGACTGTCCTGGCATGATCTCATTCTTGTTGCCGTCCCATTGGATCAGGCTCTGATGCATTGTAGAAGGGATGCAGCAGTTAGCGTGTATCCAGTCCCTTCCGAGCAGCAGGCTGTAAGAACCCTTCCCGTCGATGACAAAGAACGTTGTGGGCACGGTCTTATTGCCAATGGTCAGTTCAACGTTGAGGACGCCCTTGGTTTCCGATGGGTTGCCGCCGAAGTCTTTGAGCACCATGTTGGTTTTTATCAGGTCTTCGACTCCCTTGCCTAGTTTTCTGAATGTTGCGTAAGACATGAGGTTGACTGCAGCTCTCCCATCACCTAGCATTTTGGAAATCGGCATGCCGTTGACGAATCCTTTAACGTATAACGGCTTTAAGTGCCAATTTTCGGTCCCTTAGGGTTTGTCGAAGACAACCTGGTCTGGTGAGATTGCCAGTTTCGCCAGGTCGTCCTCAATGGTGTCTGCATCGGCTTCAGGAGCGCCAAACTCGGCTGGTAGCACGAACACCATGTTAACCGATGCAGAAATTTTGCCTTTCCCTTTGGCTGCCCTCCTGGCTTGATCGGCTGGGCTTTCCTCGGCTTGCTCTTCGTCGGCTACGGCAACTTTCTCTTTGGGTACCCATCGCCTTTTGATTTTGCTCAGCCGACAACGTTGTTCGTGGATCATTTGCTGAACTTCTTCTTCTCTCCCTTCACGCATAAGTTGTTGAACCCTTCTTTTCTGCGTCTTTATGAAGAGATCGGACGGGCACCATTGGGGGTTGGCTAATTCCTCATCGTCGGCCTCTTCATCGTCGCGGTTGTTGCTATCGCGGTTTTCGTCGACGAAGAAGTCTTAGAGGATCGGGCCGAGCCGATCATGGACAGACCGCCGCCTTTGGTTTAGCTGAACGGCTCTAGGGACGAAACGGGTTGGGCTTGCAGCCGATGAGCTCCTGTGCTCGCCGTTGTGGCGATCGTTGCATGCTGGGCAAATGTCCAGTGTTGGCGTCTCATACCGGATTCTCAGCAGTACCTAAAAAAATCACAATGCCAATGCGGATCGGCACTGTTGCGGTTTACCTCTTATCGACGGCTTTGGGTATTCGGCTCGCGCTGATAACGTGCTTCATTGTAAGTTTCTTCCTATCAAGACTGGTGCTGATGACGGTGTCGGCTATGTTCATGGATCGGCCGTCGGTGAGGCGATCTGATGACTGGGCACACCATATTAATCGGCGCGGCGTGACATCCAATCTGTTCGTCTTCTGCCTTGGCCCAATCGATGTATTGACTAAGCCGTGCGCCATTCTGTTCTTTTGATCAGCTTGCCTGGGGCCGGCTTGGACAGTGTCGACCGGGAAAGGATTGCTGTCTACTTTCATCGGTCGATTTGAATCGGTGAACTTCAGCTTCCCGGCCTCAATCGCCGACTGGATTTGCTGCCTGAAGACTTTGCAATCGTTGGTGGCGTGGGATGTGGAGCTGTGCCACTTGCAATATTTCTTTTTCTTCAATTCTTCGGCCGATAGGATCACGTGATTTTCAAGCAACTGAATCTGCTTCTCCTTGAGCAGCAAGTCGAAAATCCTATCGGCCTTGGTGATGTCGAAGTCGTATCGTTCTTCCTTGGCCATCTTCAGCAGCCGCCACTTCTACATCATCGTCGTCGGACCCGTAGTCTGATTCGACGACGACCTAAGTTATATTTTTGACAGCCTTCCTGGTGTCTAGGAATCGCTGCTCGTGGGCTGTCACCTTCTGCGCCAAGTGGGCTAAGCTGTCAAAGTCCTGCGCAGAGAATCGCTCTCAGATCGGCGCGATCAAACCATGAAAGGCCAAATTGGCCAGCTGGGCATCTGATAGCACCAGGCTGTAGCATTGGTTCCTCATCTCTCTAAAGCGTTGGATGTATTCTTGGACCGATTCATTGTGTTTTTGCCTATGGAGATTATGGCAATCGGATACCCACATGGCAAGCTTGTCCGATTGGAGATAGGGATAGGTTACGCCTTCTAATTATGTAAACCGGCTATGACTTGGGTATTACGTTGCCGATTAGATAAGGAAACGGCCCATAGTCATGGTTTGGTAAGATGGAGGAAACCGACTTAGAGTAAGATAGGGTTTTCGACTTGTAAGCCCGCCCTCCGAGACTATATAAGGGGGGTAAGGGACGTCCCTTGAGTGATATGAGACATATGCTTTATGAGCTATCGACTTTAGGAGCAACAGATCTTGAGATCAATAAACACTCGGCGGATCGAATCCCCAAAACAGAAGTAAGGTATTACCTCACGAGAGGGCCTGAACCTGTCTAAACCTTGTTCTCCACCTAACCCATCGTGCTTGGCGATCTTGACTGCACCCCCAAATTTCTATTTCCAAAACCAAGTTTCGGCAGTTGGCGCGCCAGGTAGGGGCCCACGCGTCAAGACTTCTTCAATCTCGCCGGCAAGCGCGATGGGGTCTTCATCAGGCATCGACGACTTCACCGCCAAAGGATTCGCCAAGCTCTCCTCCCCCGACTCAGATTCGGACCAGTCAGGAGGAGGAACCCGCTCAGCGTCGTTCGGGCTACCGAATAACGCCGAGATCTACAACAAGGTTCTGACTTCCGAGATGGGTCCTACCCACTTGGAAAGAGGAATCCACTTGGCGCAGTTCGGGTTACCGAACAACGCTGAGATCTGCGACACAATTTTGACTTCCAAGATGGTGTCCATCCACTCAGAAGAAGGAACCCACTCGGCGCCGTTCGGACTACCGAACGCCACCAGAATCTACAGCCACCTCCTGACCTCCCTGTCGGAACCAATCTACTCGGAGGGAGAAACCGTCTTAGCGACGTTTCGATTACCAAATGCCGCTGAGATCTATTGCAAACTCCTCTCCCGAGTCGAGATCGACCCACTCGGAGGAACCCCCGTGATCAAGCTAGACCCAGACTGGGACGATCCAGATTCGAGCAACCCGGCCTCAAGGGAAGTCGCCGTCATCCTCCAACGGTTCGGGTCATGCTCATCCATGGAACTCGATGAGTACCTCAGCTCCTCAGGCTTCGACGAGCTTTACGACATCCCCTCGGACGAGGCCAACAACTCCGACTGCGACAAGGATTACGAGTCGAAGTGCTTCGATGTCCTCATGGCTGAGGTGGCCGAGACCAACTCAGCCATGGCCCGCAGAGTCGCGGAGGAAGAATAGGCCTGGCTTGAGCAGGAGCGCAAGCTGGCCGAAGATGAAAAGAGGCACAAGGAGGAAGCCGTCAGACGGAAGCGGAACCTGAGGGCGATCGGGCGATCCGCTTGGGAGGCCATACTTCAGACGCGAGTCGACAACACCAACATCTTCCAAACGCCCCAGCAGAACGCCGTTGCCGCACTCACCCTCCTTGACACCGTAATCGAGACGACTCCCGCCAACGTGACACCAATTCTGGACAAAATCAAGACCATCATCGTGGCCACAACCAACTGCTCTCCCTCCACCTCAGCCTGAAGGCCGACTGAGTCTGTGGCAGAAACGCCCGACAGAAGCCGACTCCCGCCGCTGAGGTCGATGGATTACAAGAGGCCCGAACAAGACCGGACAGCCACTAGGTCAAGAGACCTTCGCCATGAGACCACATGGAAGCATCAAGAGCAATCGGCTCACTCCCGCGAGAAGCGGCATGGACGACCACCCGTCCACCACCGGGTCCACCGCAGCAACAACTCCGACTACCGAAGCAGCCTGCCAAGGACCCCGCCGAGTGATCTGCGGGAAGTCCTCGACCGACACTATCAAGAACGAGATCAGCGCTCCCGCGAAGACCGAAGGGGCTCGCCCAACAGCAACGACGACGGAGTACCTGCTTTCACTCGGGACCTACGCCGAGTGCATTGGCCGAACGGTTTTAAGCCGACAGGAATCGAGAAGTACGACGGAAAGACCGACCCCGAGTCGTGGTTGACCGTGTACACCCTCGCCATCCACGCATTGGGAGAAGACAACAAGGCCATGGCTAATTACTTGCCTGTTGCCCTCGCCAACTCAGCCAGGAACTGGCTCACGAGCTTGCCAAGAGGCTCGATCGGCTCGTGGAGTGAGCTACGGGATCACTTCATCGCCAACTTCCAGGGCACCTTTGAAAGGCCCGGGACCCACTTCGACCTCTACAACGTCATTCAGAAGCCTGACGAGCCATTGAAGGACTACATCCGGCGCTTCTCGAAAAAGCGCAACAAGATCCCCAACATCACCGATGACATCATCATCGCCGCCTTCCAGAAGGGAGTCCGTGATGAACTATTGATCGGAAAATTTGGGCGCAAGCCACCAAAGACGGTGAAGCAGATGTTCGAGACAGCAAACTCTTACGCCATGTCCAGTGATGCGATCAAGGCGGCGCAGCAAGACCGACCCGACAGAAGGGACGATAAGCAGTCGGGAGGAAGCCGACATCCTAAGAAGGATAACGGCAGCAACAACTAGGGCCAGAAGGACCGCAAGAGCCGGCCTGAGGATCTGGTTGCCGCAACATTAAACTCCCAACGCCATCCCCGAGTCGTGGCCTACGACGCAATCATGAACGCTCAGTGCACGCATCATACAAACCACAAGCATGCGGCCAAGGATTGCTTCATTTACATGCAGTTCGCCGAGCAATATGTGGCACAGCTCAACAAGAAGCCGACTGACGAAGCCAGGCCATCAGGGACCAAGAAGAACAACCCAACTGGAAACACGGAGCCCTTTCAAGACCCCGTAGGCGAGCTGAATTACATTTTCGGGGGGCCGCAAGCTTATGAGTGCAAGAGGAAGTAGAAGCTAACCGACCGCGAGGTCAATGCGGCGCAACCCGAAGTCCCACAATACCTACGATGGTCGGAGGTGGCCATCACGTTCAACTGCTCGGATCACCCTGATCGAGTGGTTCACCCGGGACGGTATCCCCTGGTACTAGACCCGGTGGTCCGCAACATCAAGCTGAAGCGCGTCCTCATCGATTGGGGTAGCGCCCTTAATATTTTATTCGCCAAGACCCTGGACGAGATGCAAATCCCGAGAGCCAAATTGAAGGCAAGTTCAGCCCCCTTCCACGGAGTTATGTCGGGGCTGTCGTCCACGCCACTCTGGCACATCGCCCTTCCAGTCACCTTCGGGGTTCGGGAGAACTTCTGGACGAAGAACATCACTTTTGAGGTGGCCGACTTTGAGACGGCCTACCACGCGATCATTGGAAGGCCTGCACTCGCCAAGTTCATGGCGATACCGCACTATACCTACCTCTGCATGAAGATGTCGGGTCCAAACGGCGTCATCACTCTGCTCAGCGACGTCAAACAAGCCTTCACTTACGACAGGGAAAGCTGCGACATGGCCCAATCTCGTGAGAGATCACGCGGCCAGGAAGAAGTCCGACTGGCCGCATCAACCTCGGGAGAGGGCGAAATCCCCACAAAGAAGATAGCCAAGTCGGGACAAAGCGACGCCAAAACGAAGAAAATCTCCCTTGATCCATCGGATTCTTCCAAAATCGCTGTAATTGTCGCTGAGCTAGATCCTAAATAGGAAAGCGTGCTCATCACCTTCCTCCAAAATAATAAAGATGTTTTTCCTTGGAAACCATCTGATATGCCTGGAATTCCTAAGAAGGTGATCGAGCACTCTTTGCACGTCAAAGATGACGCAAAACCAATCAAACAACGATTGCGCCGTTTTGCTCAGGATCGAAAAGATGCCATCAAGGAAGAACTCATAAAGCTTTTAGCCGCTGGTTTTATCAAAGAAGTCCTCCATCCCGACTGGCTGGCTAACCCGGTCCTGGCCGGAAGAAGACAGGGCAGTGGCGCATGTGCGTTGACTACACCGACCTCAACAAAGCCTGCACCAAAGATCCATTCGGGCTGCCTCGCATCGACCAAGTCGTGGACTCAACAGCCGGCTGCCACCTCCTATGCTTTTTAGATTGTACTCGAGCTACCACCAAATCAGCTTGAAGGAATCCGACTGCTTGAAAACATCGTTCATCACGCCGTTTGGAGCTTATTGCTACATCACGATGCCCTTCGGCTTGAAGAACGCCGGAGCCACATACCAACGCATGATTCAAAGATGCTTTCAAACACAGATCGGAAAGAACGTGGAAGCTTACGTCGATGATGTCGTCATCAAGACCAAGCAGAAGGAACACCTGATCGCTGACTTAGCAGAAACCTTTGCAAACATTTGGGCCTTCAGAATGAAGTTAAACCCGGAGAAGTGTATTTTTGGCGTGCCATCAGGCAAACTGCTCGGCTTCATGGTGTCACATCGCGGCATTGAAGCTAACCCAGAAAAAATCAATGCTATCCTGAATATGAAGCCCCCGAGTAATCACAAAGATGTCTAGAAGCTCACTGGCTGCATGGCGGCGCTAAGCTGATTTATCTCCCGACTCGGCGAACGTGGCATGCCTTTCTTTAGGTTACTGAAGAAAACCGACGACTTCCAGTGGACCACGGAAGCCCATAAGGCCTTTGAAGAATTTAAAGAATTTCTCACGACGCCGCCTGTCCTAGCCTCACCTCAGCCACAGGAGCCCCTGCTATTGTATGTCTCAGCAACTCATCAGGGGTCAGCACAGTTCTAGTCGTTGAGCGTGAGGAACAAGGACGAGTTTAGAAGATTCAAAGGCCAATCTACTTTGTTAGCGAAGTGCTGGCAGGAGCTAAGATTCGCTATCCCCAGGTACAAAAATTGTTATATGGTGTTCTGATAACCGCAAGGAAATTGGCGCACTATTTTCAGGGTCACTCGGTCACCGTCGTCCCTTCCTTTCCACTCAGCGATGTCATCCACAACCGGGAGGCGACTGGGCGCCTCGCGAAGTGGGCCCTGGAACTGATGCTGTTGGACTTAACTTTCAAGGCGAGGATGTCTGTAAAGTCACAAGCCCTGGCGGATTTCCTGGCCGAGAGGACCGAACAACAAGAAGACGTACCTCGAGAAGACCTACAATTTTGGACCATGCACTTTGACGGATCCAAGAGGATCACTGGCTTGGGAGCAGGAGTCGTGTTAATTTCCCCGACTAGGGAAAGGCTAAGATATGTTCTTCACCTCCACTTCTCCGCCTCTCACAACGTCGCCGAGTACGAAGCCCTGCTGCATGGATTGCGACTTGTTGTTTCACTTGGGATACGACGGCTAGTCGTGAAAGGAGACTCCCAACTGGTTGCAATCAAGTCATGAAAGATTGGTCCTATTTAAACGACACCATGGAGGCCTACCGGCAAGAAGTTCGCAAACTTGAAGACAAGTTTGACGGATTGGAGCTATCCCATGTCTTGAGACATAACAACGAGGCAGCTGACGAGTTGGCGCAGTTCGGTCCAAGCGAGAAGCTGCTCCAACAGACGTCTTTGTAGAGCATCTCTATGAACCGACTGTTGCAGCAAAACCAACCCCCAACGGGCAAGCTGCAAACCAAGTCGCCATAATCGACGTCGACTGGAGGACACCACTCATCAAATTTTTAACTCAGCAAGAGCTGCCGGAAGACCGGGATGAGGCGGAACGAGTCCGACGTCGTTGTCAAGCTTACGTCATGGTTGACTCTGAATTGTACAAAAGGAGCCCCTCTGGAGTCCTAATGAGATGTATCACTCCTGAGGAAGGACGGCAACTTCTCCAAGATATCCACTCGGGTATATGCGAAAGTCACGCGGCGGCACGCACCTTGGTGGGCAAAGCCTACAGACAAGGTTTTTTCTAGCTTACGGCGGTCTCCGACGCCGACAAAGTGGTCCGAACGTGTGAAGGTTGCCAGTTCTTCACTTGGCAGAGCCACGTTCCAGCCCAAGAGCTACAAACGATCCCATTATCTTGGCTGTTTGCGGTATGGGGCTTGGACATGGTCGGTCCTTTCAAGAAGGGTCCAGGAGGATTCACGCACCTATTTGACGCAATCGACAAGTTCTCCAAGTGGATCGAGGCTAAGCCGGTTGCTACGATCACCGCTGACAAGGCACGAGACTTCATCCTCAACATCGTACATCGGTTTGGCGTCCCAAATAGAATTATAACCGATAATGGAACTCAATTCACTGGAGGCATTTTCAATGAATTCTGTGAAGACTTTGGCATCAAAATTTGCTACGCATCAGTCACGCATCCCAAGAGCAATGGACAGGTTGAGCACGCTAATGGCATGGTACTTCAAGGCATCAAGGCCCGAGTGTTTGACCGGCTAAATCCTTATGCCGGCAAATGGGTTCAAGAGCTCCCCTCGGTTCTATGGTCACTACGGACTATGCCCAGTCGGGCTACCGGCCAAACTCCTTTCTTTTTGGTCTATGGCGCAGAAGCCATGTTGCCGAACGAAATGGAGTACGAATCTCTCCGAGTCCGCAGCTTTAACGACGAACGCTATGATCAAGACCGAGTGGATGACCTCACCCGACTGGAGGAGGCCCGGGAGGCAGCCCTGATCCAGTCGGCAAGATACCTTCAAGGACTCAGACGATACTACAGCTGCTATGTTCGAGCACGAGCTTTTATTGTCGGCGATCTAGTTCTGCACAAAATTGAAACCACCAAGGACCGTCACAAATTATCTCCACTATGGGAAGGACCATATATAATTGCTGAGGTGACTCGGCCAGGAGCATACCGACTAAAGCGTGAAGACGGATCCATGGTGGAGAACTCCTGGAACATCGAACATCTTCGACGATACTATGCTTAAATTGCCTTAAGTTTTATGTTATTCTCGACTGCCAACCTCAAGCAAGATGGCTTCTTGAGTTAGCAGTCGGGGGGCTGCATACATGTCAATAAAGCATGGTTTCCTTTGGCAACTTGTGCATATTCGGTTTATCATTGTTTAATGTTCCTCGATTCGAGTTCAATGGATAAGGACTGAGAATTTTCCAATGACCTGATCAAGCTTAGGCTTGACAACAGTTGGACGAAAATTACTTAAGAAATTTGACATACAGACTCAGATCAAGGCACTAACATAAATAAGCTGAGTATTTACAAGTCTACATCAGAAAGTTACAAGCACAAAAATGTTCACAAAGCAATCAAGATCGAAAATGGTTCACTACATCGGCGGCTACTTTCTTGGCCGACTCCTGCATTTCACTAATCAATTCCAAGGCGTGCTCGTCTGAAGTGCCATCGGCGAAGCCCTCCCCGACTAAATCAACGTCTATCCGGGGGTAGAGCGACTTGGTCTACGCAAGGGCGAAGCCTACTCCCATGATGGTTGCCTCAGAAATATTAGCCAGATATTGATCAGGGGCCCGCCTAAGCTTGTCGAAGACTTCGACGGTGTCCGACGAGCTGGTCCCGAGCCCATTATGGAACAACGACAACAGGATCAGTGTCGCCGCGTTAGCAACATCGTCCCTGACGCTTTCGGCCTTTTTGACCCTTTCAACGAAAACATCATATTGGGCTTGGGTCTTGATCTTATAAGTGTCAAAGACATACGATCACACAAACATTCAAAGATGAAGCAACACAAAGAACGCTGTTTTGAAAGATCTTACCTTCGAACTCAGATTCCAGCTCGGCTTTGCTGGTGTTGGCTTCTTCCAGCTGGGCCTGGAGCGAGTGGACCTCCGACGAGTTTTTTGCAACAAGAAAGGTTGTCAACAACCAAAATCAACATAGACTGCAAATAAAAGCACAAATAGACTAAGGAGATTGAGCTTACTCCCGACTAAACCCCGGAGGTCGAGGTTCTCTTCCCGGAGTGCGGCTATCTCTCTCCTCAAAGCCGCTTCTCTCGATGCAGCTTCCTCTCAAGTGGCCTTTAGCTCCTGCTGGATGTTCTCCAGGGAGTTCAAGTGCGGGACCAACTTCTCGAGTGCATCAGATTTGGCCATCGACCAGCAATACACCCTCTACACATAATTTCTGAAGATTGGTCGACCGAAAAGCAATTACAAAGCTACAACAGAAAAGGAGTAAAACTTATGTTTAACAGCCGTGTCGCTTTGTTCAGGCTGTCTACAAGCATATCTCTTTCTTCATTCTCCATTTGCTTGTTCAGGATGATGCCCTGTCTCTGGCCCTCAGAATCGCGCCACTCAATCTTGATTGGAGGGACCCAGGCTTCAGAAGACTGCAACCTGGGGATCTCCTCTACTTTGGCTGATTGATTCAGAAGGAGCGAATGAAGATACAGGAAAAATGGACTAGAGATCAAAAGATGAAAGATTGTTCCGAGACTTACTAGCTTCGGTGGCCGAATCCTGGACTGGTGCTTCCCGGCTGCTTTTCCCTTCTTGGCTCTTACCCGACTGGCTCTCAGTCAGAGTTTTATGAGCGGCAGCCGGGGTCTCTTCTGCGGCCGACTGATTTCCAGTCAGAGCTTCCTGGCTGGTGGTTGGGGGCTCCGTCCTCCGGACATACTCACTAGGAGGTGAGGGCCTCTCACACGGAGCGCTCTCACTCGGGAGAGGGCTCCGGTGTTTTGGCTCTGCAGGCTTTGATGCCTCAGCTGCTACAGTTGGCATAGGGCCCTCACTCTGCCCAATGGGATCTATGTCTTGAGGCCTCCTGCGAAGAGGAAGACAGGAGCAATCGGGATGAAGGCAAATAGGTTTTCAGTAAGAGCACAATTTCAGTCATAAGACATACCTGGTTGGTCGGTGAATCTTGGGCACCATTTTCGGTGACGGCCTTGGAGTAGTCACCTCAGCTTGAGGGGCTGGGACGTCGTCGTCCGAGTCATCAACGACCAGCCTCCTCTTACTCGCCCGCCTGCTGATGTCTTCACTCGGGGCAGTCCTCTGGCCAATCGGATCGCTCTGAATCTTCACGCCGTCGGCTGGTTTTTTGTCGAGCCGAGCCAGCACGTTGTCATGATGAATTTTATACGGCTTCGATATAATGGAGGCGTTTTCCTGCAAGGAAGATTCTTTGAACACTAAGAAGTGCTACATCAAGATTGAAAGACAATAAAAGAGTCAAGTCAACTTACCAGAGGAGGAGGGCGATATAGGCTGTACGGAAGGACAGGCAGCACGAGGCTGCGCTCGACTGCAATCCCAGTCGAGAATATCTTATACATGAAGATCTTCAAAGTCTCAAAGCTGAGGGAGTCGCGGTCTTCCCGATTAGGGTCCCTCTCACCCTCATACTCAAAGGCAGGCTTGGACCTCTCCTTGATCGGTGCCAGTCGGTTCCTGATGAAATGCCGGGTGATCTGCTCACCCCAAAGGCCCTTCTGCTTCATCTCCAAAATTTTTGCCAGGAGCATGTTGGCTTCGTCCCAGTCTTGGGCCACTGGCACGGTGCTCCAGTTGGATCTTGGCGCCGAAGGAAGGCCAACAAAGTTTGGCAGACTAGGTTCAAGGTTAGCAATGTAGAACCAGTTTGCGTGCCAACCCTTGTTAGAGGATTTCAAGGGAAGGGAAAAATAATCTCGGCGGAGGGATCCGCGGAGCTGGAAGCCGGCCCCACCGACGACGCAGGGCTCATCCTTGTTCGGATGCGGCTTGAGATAGAACATGCACCGAAAGAGTTGGAAGTGAGGAAGGATGCCAAGGAAGGCTTCACAGACATGAATGAAAAGTGCTATATGGAGCATGGAGTTGGGGTTCAAATGATAGAGTTGAAGGCCGTAATAGTCAAGAAGACCCCTAAAGAACTCGGAGGTGGGGAGGCCGAAGCCACAGTAGAAGAAAGAGGTAAAGACGACGAGCTCACCGGTGTTCGGAGTGGGGAACTCCTCACCGGACGCTGGGCGCCAACCGACGATCTCCCTGGGAGGGAGAACTCCGTTCTTTACCATCTCCTTGAGAGTTGATTCCTTGACATCCGAGGTCGCCCATTGCTCGAAAGGGATCTTCTTCTCTCCCGTCATGGATGTGTTTTGGGGGAAGTGGATCTAGCTCGGAAGATGAGGATTTGAGATGGGGATCAATGGAGATGGATGCAGAGGCTAGCTTGTGGAGAAGCGCGAGCTCCTGGATCGATGGGATTGGGTGCACGCGCGAGTCTAGGGTTTTCTGCTGCAAGCTGGTGAACAGTGTTACGAGTGGGGAAATTTTTTAGGAAGACGAAGTGGCGGGGATGACCTCGAGGCTTTGTACAAAGATTTGAGGGTTTCGCTAGGTTTTCTCGTGATTGGGCCGAGCCCATGAGAGACTTACGGCCCGACTGAGGTGTGGCTTGATGCGTGTCCTTAGGGACTTAAGTGGATGAACTTAAGTAGATTTGCTTTGGCAATATGCACGTGTCTGAGTGCCTAGTACCTTTGGAAATTCTTTCATACCGTGGTTTGCACAACTTCATGAGAAGTTGGCACGATGCAATTTGAAAGGTGACAAACAGTGAAGCTTTTCATGGCTGCCTTGATGACAGGGACTGTTTGGTTTTTAAGCATTTGATTAAATGATTATATCAATGCTGTTTTTCCACTTTGGTGAAGATCTTTTTAGATGGAGACCAATATTATGGCAAGAGGTATTTAAGATTTTGGTCATATTTTTCAGATGACTGAAAAACTTGTTTACCCATGAGGATGATTAAAATATTTATTCCGAGATGTCTCGGATAGATCCACTCGAATAAACATGAGCTTACCGAGTGTTTTGCACCCACGAGGGTTGATTGAACTATTTGTTCTGAGATGACTCGGGCAGATTCACTCGAACAAGCGTGAGCTTGCCAAGTGATGTGATTTTTATGATTGCTTTAGCATGAGCTAAGCATTTATATGAGAATGATTTTTTATAGTTCTTGACTATATGTTTAGTTTGATTTTGACTAACCACATAATCGGGGGCTACACCTAATTAGGTGCATTAGGAGATGCACCTAGATATTTATTTTGTGAGAATTTTTTGGATGTTTTCCAGCCCTTCACAGTGTTTGGAGTCACTCGGGAGTTTCAGGCAGGGATGACGGAACCACTCGGCACCAAAAGCACTCGGCCAAAGGATTGTTTGGCTGTGTGTTATCTTGGTTCAAGGCGAAGTTATCTCGTCGACTGCGAAGGACTCGGGGGCTACTGTGGAGATTATGGCAATCGGATACCCACATGGCAAGCTTGTCCGACTGGAGATAGGGATATGTTACGCCTTCTAATTATGTAAACCGGCTATGACTTGGGTATTACGTTGCCGATTAGATAAGGCAACGGCCCATAGTCACGGTTTGGTAAGATTGAGAAAGTCGACTTAGAGTAAGATAGGGTTTTCGACTTGTAAGCCCGCCCTCCGAGACTATATAAGGGGGGTAAGGGGCGTCCCTTGAGGGATATGAGACATATGCTTTATGAGCTATTGACTTTAGGAGCAATAGATCTTGAGATCAATAAATACTCGGCAGATCGAATCCCCGAAACAAGAGTAAGGTATTACCTCATGAGAGGGCCTGAACCTGTCTAAACCTTGTTCTCCACCTAACCCATCGTGCTTGGCGATCTTGACTGCACCCCCAAATTTCTATTGTCGAAACCAAGTTTCGACATTGCCTGATGCTGGTGAGGTCCGACAACTTCATCTCATGGTTGCCGGAGTAAAAGTAGCTGTGGAATTATTTTTCAAAATCGGCCCAGCTCTGAATTGAGTTGTAGGGCAATGAGGAGAACCAATTAAAAACCGATCCTGAAAGAGAAAGAGGGAACAATCGGACTCTCAAGGCGTCCGTAGCCGATGCTTCGCTGCACTATGCCAAGAATCGGCTAACGTTGTCCTGCCCTGAGAATTTCGAAAAATCTAGGATCTTGTATCAGTTGGGCAACGGGATCCGCTCGAGGTGTTTTGGATAGGGATACCGATACATGTTCCCTGAGTCTTTCGGCTTGAGGCCGAATTGATCGCGCATGACATCTGCAATCAGATCGGCCCAGGTTTGGTTTTCTTGCTATATCGGCTCGTATGGATCATACGGCGCGGGTGCTTGCCGATACAGTGGTGGTGTCTGAGGCCTGTAATGATGATCTTGACAGCCTCCCTGGTACTGGTAGTGATGATCAGCAGGAGGCGGCCGATGCACCAGTGGTGGCGTTGGTGATCCTGGAAACAGCTGTCGGCCATCGGCGTTGTACCGTTTTTTTGGATCAATCGGCTCTAACTGCCGATTGTCGTTGAACATATTAGCAATCTGATCTTGGGGCAGCGGCTGTTGTCGGTTCCGCATACTAATTGCTGGCCTTATAGCCGATTCACCTGGATTCGGCTAACCGAGGACTCCTCCCGGCGGCCCTTGTTGTGCTAGTGGTGGGATCGGCCGATTCTGTGTGACCAACGTCCTGTAACCAGGAAATTGGCCGTTTGTGAAGTACGTCGGCCCTCATTGCAGCTGGTCGGCTATCTTGGCGTCGACCACAGTAGCGATCATGTTATTGAGAGTATTGACCAGGATGCTACTTTGATTGACTAACGCGTGATGGACGGTCGAGTCGATCCGGTCTTGTAGAGAATATACAGCCGAATCGTCCTGTTCCTGGGTCGGCTCCTCCATCTTCTGTTTGCCTTTTGTCCCACCAGAGGAGGATACCTTAAGGTCGTTCATGCTGAACTTATATTTTTGATGCACGGCCCCTGATCTTGTTTGGGTGAAAGATTGCAAGTAGTTAGCCTGGAGCTCTTCCACCATCTTCTTATAATCGGCTTGCTGTTCAGCCGATAACTGCTCTATCTTCACAGGCACGATGTTGTCCTGGGAAACGTTGGGGCTCTTGGAGTCGACCATCTTGCCGGCTGAATCTATGCGTCCGAGTCGAGCCGACACAGAAAGTCCCACTGGGCGTGCCAAGAAGCGTGTTGATGAGAAATTTCTCTCACGCGCTGGCCTGGGAGATCTGCTTAACTCCAGTGCAGGTCCTTCTCGGCTACCTGTGCTGTGCAGGGCGTGCCAGTTGATTTGATCTATTAACCAACAAGAAAAACAAGGGAATATGCGTTAAGTGTTAGGTTATATCCCCACTGGATCGGCTGAGGGAATCCATGAGCATATATATGTTATCCTAAAATATATTTAAGCCAAACGACTGGAATGGATCGGCTATACCGAGACAACATCGGTCATGTAACCTAAATACACTAAAGGATAATAAATATATGAATCGATAACCTAGCCGATACTGGAAAACTAACAATAAATCGGCTAGTACTCTGATGAATCTTATGAAAAGATCTCACTCTTGAACCAGATGTGCGTAGCCTAGAAATCGGCCGTCGACTGCTGATGGCGGGCCGATTTTGGCTAGTAACGTCCGACAAGAATGCGATCTTAATATAAGAGGTAGTCCTAATATAAATCTAATAATAAATACATTAAAAGAAACATATCATGGAAGATAAGGCCGGCTGAAACCCTGGCACTGTCTCTAAACAATATAAATCTAGCCGAACAGATCATTGGCAATTCTAAAAATGACTTAATAGCTCGAACCCAATGCAGCATTAAGTATAAAAATAAAAACCTGATCTGTTGTGGCCGATTCATATCTCTCAAGACGGTGGATACCACATATAAACCAGCCAACCTTTAGATCTAGCCCTATCGGCTGCAAGTTCTTGGTAGAACTAGCCAATGGCAGGATAGATCTAAACATTGGTCTAATTTATAGATCTAAACTATTGAATCTAATGTGTCATTACGATGGAAGCACTAGAAACAACAGATCATACCACTAATGACAAGCATTTACCTAGATCTGGGGATCGAAACGATGCAGCCCGTAGCCAAGCAAATTGCTCGTTTGAAGAAAAGGTTGGCGATACGCCGAAGGTTTGATTGATTGTGATTATGTTTTTACAAAGGGGTCTCGGGTCCTATTTATACCCAAGATAAAATTATTTGTACAAACCCTAGACTCTATCTAAACTACTATTTAAAACACGACGTTATCCGGAAAGGACCCACACCACATTACAATTAATAGTTTAAACAAACCCCTAAAATACAGATACAATTGCCGTTACAGGACTCTATCCATAGATGGCAATATCATTTAACGCGCAATCTAATAACCGAATCTTCTATTTATCTTTAAACAACTGCACCAGAAACGGTTTTATCTCTTCTAGACCTAGAATCGGCTATTGGCCGCCCTTGTCCGATCCAACCTTAGCCGATCGGCCTCCCAGCCGATCACTTCTTCAGCCGATGCGGCCTCTGTTTCTCCACCAAACCAACCAATCCAATTCTACTTCGCCTTTGCAGACTTAGGGACTCAACTACCAAATTTCAGTGTTAACATTCTGCCTCTTAGCTTGGAGATTGCACCTAGCTCAGTTGCTTTGGTTAGAATTCCTTGTAGCGGGTCAATTGCAAGAATGAAAAGGAGTAGAGACAGGGGGTCCCCCTGCCGAAGGCCTTTGCCATGCTTTATTCGCTATCCTGGGTCACCATTGAGCAGTACTTGGGAGGTGGCGGCGGAGAATAGCACTGCCATCCAGTCTAGCCATCTTGAAGGGAAACCCTTACGCTGCAGCAGAGCCAAAAGGTAGTCCCAGCGCACTGAGTCAAAGGCCTTTGTAATGTCAAGCTTGAAAAGTAGCATTGCCTGCCTTAAACGTTGATACCTTCTAGCCATGTTTCTCACAAAGAGGTAGTTGTCATGGATGCTTCTACCTTGTATGAAAGCACTTTGGTTGATGGAAATCAGAGATGGCATGTTGTGGCCTTAGGCGCAGCGTGAGCATCTTGGAGAAGATTTTGGCAATAGTGTGAATTAGGCTAATTGGCCTGTAGTCTGATACCCCTTCGGCTCCATCTTTTTTGGGAATCAGGACAATGTTCGCTGAGTTGAGCATGTTTAGATGTGTGTGCCTCAGGTTATGCAAGGAATCGAAAATAGATAGGATGTTTGATTTGTTGATGTCCTAGCAGACTTGAAAGAAGAGCCCAGTGAATCAGTCTGGCCCGGGTGCTTTATCAACTGGCATCTCCTTTACCGCCGTATGAATTTCTTGCTCGGTAAAAGGCTCGCCCAGGCTTTCCAAGTCAAATGGCTGGATGTCCAAGGCCTCCCAGTTGAGGTCATTGTGCCTCGGCTCCGGTCGTCCTAACATGCTTACAAAGTGGTCATAGATTATCTATTCCTTCTCTTGATGCGTGGCCGCCCAAACAGTATCTCTCCGCAGCCTTTGGATGGTGTTCTTTCTCCTTCTCCCATTTACTTTGAGATGGAAGAATTGTGTGTTAGCTTCCCCTTGTCGGATATGAGTTATTCTAGAGGTTTGTCTTTTCCTCGCTCGTTCTATCAAGGCGAGTGCAACGAATTTGTGTTTGAGGGCCGCTCTCAAAAAGTTTTCTTGGTGGAGAGGTTTCTCTGTTCTTGGGTCATCTCTAGCCTTTGAATAACATCCAGTGTCATAAAGAACTGAATTTTGGCTTTCATGCAGAAGCCTTTTTCCCACTCTCTAAGACTCGTCGTCGTGTGCTGAAGCTTGTGATTTAGGCGATGCATCGGTTCAGTGTGCGGGGATGGCTCACTACAGACGACCTTCACCCTATCTTTGAAACCTGGTATCATCGTCCAAAAGTTCTCAAACTTGAAGGCTGTTGGCCTACTGTTGACGGTAAAAATATCACGCACTGGCCTGAGAGGTCTGATTAACTCTAGTGCAGGTCCAAATCTTGCTTTTGTGGTTCGAGGGCGTGCCAGTTGGTGTGATCCTGCAACCAACAAAAAACATAGAAAGAAAACAGAGTTAGTCCGTAAACGATAGCCGATCGGCTAGTGGCCGATGACGTATCGTTCGATATTGAGCCGATGCTGTATGCATAGAATCGGCAATGGGAAATTAGATCTAATCGATCAGCTGTAGATATTCATAAGATATAACCTAAGCCTCGAAATACGTTTAAACCAAGTGATTGGGATAGATCGGCAACGTGCCGAGACAGTATAAATCACTTATGTCTAAAAGTACTTTAAAATAAAGATTATATGTATTTATAGCATAGCTATCGACGGGTGGGTCGATAGTCCACCAAGGGGGGTCCCCGAGGAGGTAGAAGAGAGTTTGGTAGAGAAGTTTTCCTTCGATGGATCCGATGGTCGACTCGAATCCTAAGATGAGCTAAGAAACGAGACGCGAGGGATTATACTGGTTCAGCCCTACCAGAGGATAATAGGCCTACGTCCAGTGTGTGTAGTTTTATTTCTTTTGGGTGGATGATGAACAAGAGTTACAAGCGTGAGAGGGAATCCGGAGAGATTCCTCCTCGGCCCCCCGCCCTCCCTTTTATACATCAAAGGGGTGTTAACGCCAGAATTCGGTAAGCCCCGGAGCCCAAATCGGCTAAGGTGTCCATCGGCTGATACCGAATCAGACAAGGCAAGCCGATGTAGCCAATTCCAGTACGACAACATTGGAGACGAATCAAGATCATGTGCTTCATGAGGATTGCCATGGAAGGATAGAGTCCTAAAAAGACAATGTATCTATTAATTAGGAAGAGTTTGTTAGTTTCCTATTTTATCTTTAGAAAAGTGTGTTAATATCCGGAAAGGATTCTGTGTGTTTCCTTTTATCTTTAGGAAAGTTTGGATTTGTAATATGTTAGGATCTCTATTAGCCCATGGGTATAAATATGTAAGCCCGAGGCTCATGTATGATATCTCTCGATCAATACAATTCGGCGCATCGCCACCTTTTACCTTTTCCACTTTGTTCATCATCTGACGAGACATGGCACCCGACGCGGGGCTGCATCGACTTTGATCCCTGGCGAAGGGGTAAGTGCAAGGTCCCGCCGGCCCAGGTATATCGTATCTATCTTTAGTTTCATTACCGTTCATAGATACATTGGCTTAGTTAGGACTTTCTCGGTTAGGTCTAATATTCTAATCAACTCGATGTTTCTGTAAACGTAATGTCGCTTTAGGTAGATTTGTTATATCCATCACATTAGACAGATCTATCGGCTCCTCGAGTATTAGATTATCATATACAATCTCATGTTGCATCGGTTAGGTCCGACCTACTAGATTGTTATCGATAATCTAAGTCTTGTTAAGCCGATAGGTTCATGCTAATGTTTCACCGGAGGGTTAGCCGGTCTTATCATATGTCTCTGTTAATCTAGTCCTAGTATCTCGATCTAGTATCTCGATTTGGCATATCGGCTATCTCTCACTTTAGGGTTTCTGCCAACATCGGATAAATCGTTATATTAGATTGGATTAGCTTAGGCATCTACCACCCTGAAAATTAGTCAAAGACGTGATTGTCTAAATATTGTGTTTCTTTTCATACTTAGTGTTGCATCATTTCAGTTTGACCTACTAAGTCGTGATTAGAACCATAGTCTCTAGCTTGCCTTATGGCTACCACTAAGGGTTTCATCAGGGTTTTAGCTGACGAGTTATCTAGACTTCGGCATCGGCTGGAATCACACAATCGGCTGTCAACAGATCGGCTGTTTTGATTATCGGTCTATCAGTCGATATGATTTATGCTCTGCTATTTTGCATATCTTGTTAGTGGCAGGATCAAACTGACTGGCACACCCACGGTTCATCGATTCTAGGACTTGCACTGGAGCTAAGCAGATCTCCCAGGCCGGCATGTTGATTTTTCGTGTCAACAGGGGGCAGGAACAGATGAACTTTGGGGCCAAGAAAGCTCATACTAAGAGAGACAAACAACGGTGTACAAAGAATATCTGATAAAGTACATGCTAGTCTACTAGGTCATGTACAAAGTGGGTGTCTTGTGCTCTTGCCAACCCTGGGACCTTACTCCTGTGCCGCCAGGTGGTGTCAAATGTTGCCAGGCTGTCTCCTCCCTCTTCCTCCTTGCCTGCCAAGTTTTCTCCTGAGGATGCTTGAGGTCGGGCGACGAGTCGGAGTCGTGAGAAGGGGCTGAGGTTGGACTCGGGGGAAGGCCAGCATGGGCGAGGGGTCGGGCCCTCGGTCACATCCCGAGGACACTCAGTTTGACTTCTATTGGGGTTCAACTCGGGTTTTTGAGGCACCCTGGGGTGACACCTCCCACAGCAGCCCTCGAGCCTAAGGAGGGATGAAACATCCATCCTGAGGGTCATAGTTCTTTCGGAGTATTGTCTTCACGTAATCCTTGGAGCTTCGGGCCAAGATTTTGGTAGATGCACCGCCCAGGTGCACCTGCCAGGTGTAGCCCCCGAGCCTAAGGGAGAATGGAACATTCGACCTTAGGGTCAATCTTTCTTTCAAGGTGTCGATCCCTAGCAGTTCTTGTGAGCCGATATTCTGCAGGTGCACCGCCTAGGTACCTGGCAGGTGTAGCCCCAGAGCCTAGGGTCGGATGGCACATCCGAGCCTAGGGTCAAATCATCAAGAGCGTTTTGCCAATCTCCTAATGATCCGGGCGATGCTTGAGGTCCTCCAAAAGGGGTTAGCCGAGACGAACAGGTCTATCGCCCGGAGGCGTTTGGCAGTCCCTGTTTCAACCGAGGGGGAGGCAACTTGGCCTTCAGCCCCCGAGTCAGAGAGTTCACTGTCCAAAGGCAGTGAGGATGGGTGAGGTGTTCGGGGCTATAGGCCCTGGGGCTCGAGGTAGCCCCGACCTCACTTGTGGACTAGCTCGAAAGCCCACACTCGAGTCGTCAAGGTCACCGCCCTTGGGACGGAGAAGAACATGGTTATGGTCGAGACTACTGCCCGAGGGCACATGGTAACCCCGACCTCAACTGAGGGCTAGCTTGGAAGCCTGCCCCGAGGCGAGAGGAACCCGACCCAAGTGGGGTTTTGCTAGCCTCGTCGCTGAGTTCTAGTGAGGGTTGGAGTTTGATTGGTGTTAACGCTAGAATTTGGTAAGCCCTGGAGCCCGAATCGGCTAAGGTGTCCATCGACTGATACCGAGTCAGACAAGACAAGCCGATGTAGCCGATTTCGATACGACAACATTGGAGACACCGTCGGATCAAGATGTTATGCTTCACGAGGATTGCCATACAAGGATAGAGTCCTAAAAAGGCAATTGTATTTATTAATTAGGAAGAGTTTGTTAGTTTCCTATTTTATCTTTAGAAAAGTGTATTAGTGTCCAATAAGGACTCGGTTTGTTTCCTTTTTATCTTTAGGAAAGTTCGGATTGTAATCTGTTAGGATCTTTGTTAGCCCGTGGGTATAAATATGTAAGCCTGGGGTTCATGTATGATATCTCTCGATCAATACAATTCGGCACATCGCCACCCTTTATCTTTTCTACTCTATTCATCAACTGGCGGGATTTGGCACCCGACGCAGGGCTGCATCGGCCTCGATCACTGGCGAAGGGGCAAGTCCAATGTTTCGTCGGCCCAGGCAATTGTATTGGCTACATCGGCGTTGTCCAAGGCTGCATCAGTACATTTGACCTCTTGGGTTATTCCGGTTTGGTTAACATGTTTGCCTCCTGTTGACGAGAAATCTCTCTCACGCGCTGGCCTGGGAGATCTGCTTGACTCCAGTGCAGGTCCTTCTCGGCTGCCTACAACGTGCAGGGCGTGCCAATTGATTTGATCTGCTAATCAAAAGGAAAAACAAGAAAATGCACGTTAAGTGTTAGGTTAGATACCCACGGGATCGGCTAAGGAAATCCATGAATGTATATATGCTATTCTAAGCCATATTTGGGCCAAGTGACTGGAATGGATCGGCTACATCGAGACAGCATCAGCCTCTCTATCCAAATACAGTGAAGAATAATAAATATACAGATTGCTAACCTAACCGATACTAGAAAGCTAACAAAGAATCGACTAGTACTCTGATGAATCTTATGTGAAGATAATATTCCTGAATCAAACGTACAATCCGGAAATCGACCATCGGCTGCCCGAGAAAGCCGATTTCATTAGGCAACGTCCGACAGAAACACGATCTTAACATAAGAGGCAGTCCTAATACAAATCTAGTAATAAGAACATTAAAAGAAACATATTAGGGCAAGTAGGGCCGGCTGAAACCCCGGCACTGTCTCTAAATGATACAAATCTCAGATGAACATATCATTGATAGTTCTAACAACGACTTAATACTTCGAACCCGATGCAGCATTAAGTATGAAAAGAAACATCCGATCTATTACAGCCGATTTATACCCCTCGAGGCGGTAGATACCGCATATGAACCAGCCAACCTTTAGATCTCGCCCTATTGACTGCATGTTCTTGACGAAACGAGCCAATGACAAGATAGATCTAAACATTGATCTAATTCATATGCGTTATATGATATATAACGCAGTAAAACCACTGATTCTAATGTATCATTGCGATGGAAGCACTAGAAACAGAGCATCATACCACTAATGACAAACATTTACCTGGACTTGGGGATCGAGACGATGCAGCCCGAAGCCAAACAAAGTGCTCGTCTAAAGAAAAGGTTGGCGATGCGCCGAATATTGAATTGATTGAATGATTATATGATACAGAGGGTCTTGGGTCCTATTTATACCCAAGATACAAATATCTGTAACAACCCTGGACTCTATCTAAACTACTGTTTAAAACACCATATTATCCCTAGCGGGACATATACCGTGTTACAACTAACAGTTTAACAAATCTCTAGATTACAGATACAATTGCCGTTATAGGACTCTATCCATAAGTGCCAATATCTTTTAACGCACCATTAGTAACCGAATATTCCACTTATCTTCAAGTTTCTCCACTAGACACGGTTTCATCTTTTCCGGACTCGAGAATCGGGTGTCAGGTTGCTCTGTTCGATCCATCCTCACGTGGATTACCCTACGGCCGATCACTCTTTTAGCCGATACGATTCCTGTCTTCAGCCGGTCCGATTCCGCTTTGTTAGTGATATGCCCTAGAGGCAACATGGAGATGTTGGATATCATGTCAATGTTTATGTATAAATTAATAAAGTGTTATTCAGTTCCATGAAATAGACATCTTGTATTGATCAATAAGTACGTGACTTATTTATGAGACTCTTTATGTATGAATCTATTTCTAAACGATCCTCGATCATATGTCATATTGTTGGAACAAATATGATTCTAAGATCGGCATGCTTATTGATTGATGATCATGTCTCATAGATCATGTGTACGGAGATACCAAATCAATAAACATGGACACATGTGTTGAAGAACACATTGTTGGATAGACCCACCATGAGACACTACAGGAATTAATGTGCCATTAGTTGGTCTCAGGTATTGTTGGTACAAAGTCCTTAGACCTGAGATCACCATGGATTCCAACATGTGTAGTAGCCTACTTTGGGATTACCAAACGCTATTCCATAACTGGGTAGTTATAAAGGTAGTTTTCGGGTTTGCTATGAAACATGGAGTGGGATGTGAGTGCTATGAAACTGGTATCGTGAGGCAAAGGGATTTGTGTACACATTACAGGTTCAGAGCCGATATTATTCTTATATACTATGGTGTCAATATGTGCTGCTAGGCGCCGCTGTTGACGGGTCGGCTGAGTTGGACTCGAGCCGACGATTGGCTAAGTTAGACTATAGCCGAAACCGAGTATACCTGAACCTACAGGGTCGCACGCTTAAGGGGATAGAATAGATATTCGAGTTGGACTCGGATACGGCTCGATCGGATAGGGATCCGATCGGATAGAGTCCTATGGGCTTACGATGTGTGGGCGGCCAACTCTATGAGATACGGATGAGATCCGATTCAAAATAGAGTCCTGATCGGCCACTAGTCCCAGTCGGCCAACTCTATATAAAGGAGGGAGGGGTGGAGTGCTGCGACACGTCAATTGTAGCGCGTTGAACCGAATCCGCAACAAAAGTTGCCGAGATCAATCTCCATGGAAACCTTCCCCACTTTCGAGCCAGACCCTAGCCTTGCATCGCATGCTAGCACACGGGTGTACGGCGTTTTATCCCCGGACGTGTGGATACCGGTAGAGGCGCTGCTACGTTGCGCGCTGTTGATCGGCTTTGGATCGGCTGCGGTCGGGCGCATCGGCTGATTGGCGAATCGGCTGTCCTCGGGAATCGGCTGTCGGCTTGCGGGAATCGGCTACACAGTTCCAGATCGGATAGCCCTGATTGGCTCTTTCCGTTGCATACTCCAATCGGTAACGATCTATCAGCCCTTACTTGCAAGTGTTCCTGGTTTGCACGGTAGAAAAATTATGCCGATATGGTTTCCGTAAGCGATTTCATAAATTATGCTGATATGCCGATATGGACCGCCGTGTGCATACCCCCTTATAGGTCGTCTCGATGCCGTTTCTCTGCGATAGGTAGAAAACGTTTTGACGCCTAACTTGTTTTTGCAGAGAATGCTTTGAGATGGTATGGCCCTATTGTATGTATGAGATGCATGTGATGCATGTAATATTCTTTCATATGTGCAATCCTGTAATATTCTTTCATACGTGCAATGCTTGTAATATTCTTTCACGACTGCGAGTTGATGTAATCTTCAATTAGAGATTCTATAGTAGTAGCTTAGTTTGAAGAAATCAAGCATCATGCACATTGGAAGATGGTGCCGAAGATGGAGATCCTCGGCCGACATGGAGATGGAGATCACCATGTGAAGGGGGCCATACTATTTCATTATATGCTATTCTACTGCTTTCATATATGTGATATGTTTGTTTGATAGGATAGCATCCCTCGCAAAATTAAGTAGTAATGATGCCCTTCCAAATGTTGCACCCGTCACCGTTATGCTCGTCAATGGTGGGCCTGCCAAAGCAGAGTGCCATTCTCTATCATAACACGAGGGGTATATGTCGGACATATACGGCAGGAGCATTTGGTTTACTTAACAAGGCTATCAAAACAGTTTTGGGCCTTGGGGCATAGGCTAGGGCCGGGGCATGGAGATGCCACACCAACAACAAGAGTCACGTAGAGATGTGATTAGCAAGGAGTTGCTTATCGATGTTATTAATTTTCTAGCGGTGATGCCAAAGCTCACTAGAAAATTAATTAACATGTGGATCTTGACCCAATAGTAACCTAGAGGGAAGGTGGAAAATACGTAATGGGAGTCTAATGTTAAATTGTTTAACAATAGACATAGCATAAACATTGTGCTAAACTTTGCTTTTTCTGTTGTAGAATAAATGGCGGCTAATACTACACCCGTACCTTTAATTTGCGATCTATTCTCGAAAAGGAAAAATTAAATGGAACAAACTCTATGGATTGGTATCGCAACTTGAGAATTGTTCTCAAGCAAGAGTGTAAGGAGTACGTTCTTGAAGTACCCTATCCCGAGGATTTGCCAAATAATGCCACCGCAACGCGCACGGAGGGCTTATGAGAAGCACGCTAATGATGCCCTAGATATAAGTTGTCTCATGCTTGCTACAATGTCCCCCGAGCTTGAAGCAATATGAGAGCGGCGATGCTCACACTATTATTCGGGACTGCGTGGCATGTTTGAGAACCAAGCTCGGGCCGAGAGGTTCAACACCTCAAAGTCCTTGTTTGCGTGCAGCTTGTTGAGGGAATCCCGTCATCCGCATGTGATAAAAATGATTGGCTACATTGAGAGTCCGGAAAAACTAGGTTTCCCCTTAGCCAAGAGTTGGCTGCGATGTGATTCTCCGGTCGCTCCCTCCGAGCTTCGAACCATTCATATTGAATTATCACATGAACAATATGGATAGAACCTTGGCTGAATTGCATGGGATGCTAAAGACGTGAGGAGAGTATCAAGAAGAATGGTCATCATGTGATGATGATGCGAAGGCTAAGCGCAAACCACTTATCAAGAAACTTTGCACCAAGAGGAAGTTAACTCCCGATGAGATCGCGAGTGTCTCCAATGCAAAGAAGGGCAAGAAGGGGTCGGCGGCATCGATGTCGTTTGCTTCTATTGCAAGGAGACAAGCTCTGGAAGAGGAACTGCAAGAAGTACATGGAGGATCTCAAAAAGAAGCAAAGTACGACTTCGCTTCAGGTATTAATGTTATAGACATTAATCTTGCTACTTCACCTACGACTCTTGGGTATTTGATACCGGATCAGTAACTCATATTTGCAAATCGTTGCGGGAATGAGAAGAAGTAGAGGATTGAGAAGGGGCGAGGTGAACCTACGCGTCGACAATGGAGCAAGCGATGCTACGATTCTTGTCGGCACAGTACCACTTCATCTACCTTCAGGATTAGTTTTGGAATTGAATAATTGTTATTGTGTTCCAACACTATGTCAAAACGTTATTTCCGCTTCATGTTTGCAAGTGGAAGGATATGATTTTAGATCAATGGACAATGGTTGTTCAATATATCTTAGAGATATGTTCTATTTTTCATGCTCCATTGGTGAATGGATTATACGTTTTGAAACTTGAAGCGTCTCTCATCTATAACATTAATACGAAAGGCAACTCTCTAATGATATAAACCCCACGTTTATCCGGCATTGTCGCTTAGGCCATATAAATAAGAAACGCATGGAGAAACTCCATAAGGATGGATTGCTTCACTCTTTTGATTTTGAATCATTTGAGACATGTGAGTCTTGTTTACTTGGTAAGATGACAAAGGCACCTTTCACGGGACATAGTGAGAGAGCAAGTGACTTATTGGCACTCGTACATGCGATGTATGTAGACCAATGAGCTCAACGGCCGAGGTGGTTATCGTACTTCATTACCTTTATCGATGACTTTAGTAGATATGGTTATATCTACTTAATGAGGCATAAGTCCGAATCCTTTGAAAAGTTCAAAGAATTCCGAATGAAGTACGAATCATTTAGGGAAAACAATCAAGTTTCTATGATCGATCGTGTAGGAGAATACTTGAGCCAAGAGTTTGGTAATCATCGAAAGATTGTGGAATTGTTCCACGTTGACTCCGCCGGGAACTCCACAATGAAATGGGGTGTCCGAACGGAGAAATCGCACCTTGTTGGACATGGTGCGGTCGATGGTGAGCCAAAGTGATCTTCCATTATCCTTACGGGGATATGCTCTTGAAACACCTGCGCTCACACTAAATAGAGTTCCATCTAAGTCGGTTGCAAAGACACCATATGAGATATGGACGGGGCAACCCCCTAGTTTGTCTTTTCTCAAAATTTGGGGATGCGAAGCTTATGTAAAACGTTTACGTCGACAAGCTCACACCCAAATCGACAAGTGCTTCTTTGTGGGATATCCTAAGGAAACTAAGGGATATTACTTTTATAATTGGGAACAAGGCAAAGTGTTTGTCGCCCGACACGGTGTCTTCTTGGAGAAAGAGTTTCTTTCAAGAAGGGTTAGTGGGAGCAGGTGCATCTTGAAGAAGTTCAAGAAACACCCGAAAACATTTCAGCGACCACGAACCACAACGGGAGGAGCAAAGTGTTGCGCCACCGGTTGTAGATACACCAGCCCCACGGAGGTCCGAAAGATCACGTCGTGCACTGAGCAGTACAAGTGCGGAACAACATGATATATTGTTGTTGGACAACATTGAACCTAAGACCTATGAGGAAGCGATGGTGGGACCCGATTCCAACAAGTGGCTTGGAGCCATGAAATCCGAAAATCCTTCGGGGATATGCTCTTGAAACAGTGCGCTCTCACACTAAATAGAGTTCCATCTAAATCACTTGAAAAGACACCATATGAGATATGGACGGGCAACCCCTAGTTTGTCTTTTCTCAAAATTTGGGGATGCGAAGCTTATGTAAAACGTTTACGTCGACAAGCTCACACCCAAATCGACAAGTGCTTCTTTGTGGGATATCCTAAGGAAACTAAGAGATATTACTTTTATAATCGGGAACAAGGCAAAGTGTTTGTCGCCCGACACGGTGTCTTCTTGGAAAAAGAGTTTCTTTCAAAAAGGGTTAGTAGGAGCAGGGTGCATCTTGAAGAATTTCAAGAAACACCGAAAATGTTTGGCGACCACGAACCACAACGGGAGGAGCAAAGTGTTGCGCCACCGGTTGTAGATACACCAGCCCACGGAGGTCGAAAGATCACGTCGTGCACCGACAGTACACGGTGCGGAACAACGTGATATATTGTTGTTGGACAACGATGAACCTAAGAC
The DNA here is from genome assembly GCA_019925245.2 of Oryza australiensis. Taxonomy (NCBI): domain Eukaryota; kingdom Viridiplantae; phylum Streptophyta; class Magnoliopsida; order Poales; family Poaceae; genus Oryza; species Oryza australiensis. The sequence goes on from JAIFGZ020000657.1 coordinate 102,898, forward strand.
CTATGAGGAAGCGATGGTGGGACCCGATTCCAACAAGTGGCTTGGAGCCATGAAATCCGAAATAGAATCCATGTACGACAATCAAGTTTGGAACTTGGTTGATCCACTGATGGTGCAAAAACCATTGAGTGTAAATGGGTTTTTAAGAAAAGGGACGATATGGATGGAAATGTTCACATCTATAAGGCGAGATTGGTGGCGAAAGGTTTTAAACAGATTCAAGGAGTTGATTATGATGAAACCTTCTCGCCCGTCGCAATGCTTAAATCTATTCGGATTATCCTAGCGATTGCTGCATATTTCGATTATGAGATATGGCGAGATGGATGTCAAAACGGCTTTCCTAAATGGAAACCTAAGCGAGGATGTATACATGATACAACCTCGGGGTTTTGTCGATCCGAATCGCTGGAAAGATATGCAAGCTACGAAATCCATTTATGGATTGAAGCAAGCATCTCGGAGTTGGAATATTCGTTTTGATGAAGTAATCAAAGGGTTTGGTTTCATCAAAAATGAAGAAGAGGCCTGTGTTTACAAAAAGGTCAGTGGGAGCGCAATTGTATTTCTAATCTTATATGTGGATGACATATTGTTGATTGGAAATGATATCCCTATGCTAGAATCCGTCAAGTCTTCATTGAAAAATAGTTTTTCCATGAAAGACTTAGGGGAGGCAGCATACATATTGGGCATTTGGATCTATAGAGATAGATCCAAGAGGCTAATTGGATTAAGCCAAAGTACATACATTGACAAGGTGTTGAAAAGGTTCAACATGCATGATTCCAAGAAAGGTTTCTTGCCCATGTCACATGGCATTAATCTTAGCAAGAATCAGTGTCCTCAGACACATGATGAGCGGAATAAGATGGGTATGGTTCCATATGCTTCGGCAATTGGATCCATCATGTATGCCATGCTTTGTACACGCCCAGATGTCTCGTACGCTTTGAGTGCTACGAGCAGATACCAGTCAGATCCAGGTGAAGGTCACTGGACTGCCGTAAAGAATATCCTTAAGTACTTGAGAAGAACTAAGGATATGTTCCTAGTCTATGGAGGTGAAGAAGAGCTCGTTGTAAGTGGTTACACCGATGCTAGCTTCCAAACGGACAGGGATGATTATAGATCGCAATGCGGGTTCGTGTTCGCCTAAACGGAGGCGCGGTCGTGGAAGAGTTCCAAGCGGGATACCGCTGATTCTACAATGGAGGCCGAGTACATTGCTTTGCTTGAAGCTGCGCTGTTTGGATCAAGAAATTCGTTTCGAGCTTGGTGTGATGACTAGTGCGACTGGTCCAATGTCTCTCTATTGTGACAATAGTGGAGCCATTGCGCAAGCCAAGGAGCCGAGGTCACATCAGAAGTCCAAACACATACTTCGGCGATATCATCTCATCCGCGAGATAGTGGACAGAGGTGATGTCAAGATATGCAAAGTGCACACGGATCTCAACATAGCCGATCCGCTGATAAAACCTCTCCTCGGGCGAAGCATGAGGCGCACACGAGAGCAATGGGTATTAGATACTTACATGATTGACTCTAGTGCAAGTGGGAGATTGTTAGTGACATGCCCTAGAGGCAACATGGAGATGTTGGATATCACGTCAATGTTTATGTATAAATGAATAAAGTGTTATTCGGTTCCATGAAATAGACATCTTGTATTGATCAATAAGTACGTGACTTATTTATGAGACTCTTTATGTATGAATCTATTTCTAAACGATCCCGATCATATGTCATATTGTTGGAACAAATATGATTCTAAGATCGGCATGTTTATTGATTGATGATCATGTCCCATAGATCATGGGTATGGAGATACCAAATCAATGAACATGGACACATGTGTTGGAGAACACATTGTTGGATAGACCCACCATGAGACACTACGGAATTAATGTGCCATTAGTTGGTCTCGGGTAGTGTTGGTACAAAGTCCTTAGACCTGAGATCACCATGGATTCCAACATGTGTAGTAGCCTACTTTGGTACTACCAAACGCTATTCCGTAAGCTGGATAGTTATAAAGGTAGTTTTCGGGTTTGCTATGAAACATGGAGTGGGATGTGAGTGATCAAGATGGAATTTGCCCCTCCTTTGGAGAGATATCTCTGGGCCCCTCGAGGTAATGGATTATGGAAATGCATGGCCATGCTAAGTTGATTGAGGAGTCAATCAACGGACGGATAATCCAATACGGTTCGAGTGAATGGTTAAGCTATTGAAGGGATGGCACACATCTTGCCTATAGCTTAACCGGTATCGTGAGGCAAAGGGATTTGTGTACACATTACAGGTTCGAGCCGATATTATTCTTGTATACTATGGTGTCAATATGTGCTGCTAGGCGCCGCTGTTGACGGGTCGGCTGAGTTGGACTCGAGCCGACGATCGGCTAAGTTAGACTATAGCCGAAACCGAGTATACCTGAACCTACTGTGGTCGCACGCTTAAGGGGATAGAATAGATATTCGAGTTGGACTCGGATACGGCTCGATCGGATAGGGATCCGATCGGATAGAGTCCTATGGGCTTACGACGTGTGGGCGGCCAACTCTATGAGATACGGATGAGATCCGATTCAAAATAGAGTCCTGATCGGCCACTAGTCCCAGTCGGCCAACTCTATATAAAGGAGGGAGGGGTGGAGTGCTGCGACACGTCAATTGTAGCGCGTTGAACCGAATCCGCAACAAAAGTCGCCGAGATCAATCTCCACGGAAACCCTCCCCACTTTCGAGCCAAACCCTAGCCTTGCATCGCGTGCTAGCACACGGGTGTACGGCGTTTTGTCCCCGGACGTGTGGATACCGGTAGAGGCGCTGCTACGTTGCGCGCTGTTGATCGGCTTCGGATCGGCTGCGGTCGGGCGCATGGGAGCAAGGCGCAAGAAAGTGACCGGACGACTCCGCGAATCGGCTGATTGGCGAATCGGCTGTCCCGGGAATCGGCTGTCGGCTTGCGGGAATCGGCTACAGTTCCAGATCGGATAGCCACGATTGGCTATTTACGTTGCATACTCCAATCGGTAACGATCTATCGGCCCTTACTTGCAAGTGTTCCTGGTTTGCACGGTAGAAAATTTTTTGTTTTCGGCTAGCGTAGCTTCCGCGTAACCCTTCACGCTTTGCCTTTACAGACTTAGGAACTCAATTACCAAATTTCAGTGTTAACACATGCCCCCCAAGTCTGTAATATGAAGTGTTGCGGATTTGCTTGCCTATCCGAACTCTTGCTCCCTTCTTGACCTTAACCGCCTCGGCTTCTCCCCAAGTGCTCTTTAAATATCCACTTTCCTTGGTCGAACCGCCTACGCCTCCAACGCGCACCCGGCCTTCTTCACGAACAAGCCTCTTGCCCTCTCTCTCTCCTCCGGCGACTTCATCGGCGCTCGTCGACCTTCCTCACATTCTTCAGATTCATCTTCGTCCCCGAGCATCCCGATGGCCTCTACCGCCGCTGCATCGAGCACCTCCATCTCACCGGCCACCACCGTCATGCCGGCCGCAACCACCGTGCCGTCCGATACCGCCAATCCAGCCGCCGTCGCAACCGCTTCACCGCCGCGCAACCGAGTTCCCGAGGTACTTTCTTCGATCCACAATTTTACTCCCAAATTTTCTTTTTCAAACATTCTTGCATCAACACTTCGTTCGGTGATCTTTCAAGCAGCATTTTATTCTAGATTCTTATCAATTAGTACTTTTCTTGTTCCCGAACCGTAATACACAACCATTCTTGACTAGTACCTTTCTCCCCTTTTCCGAACCGTGCTTTGTCTCATCAAGTACTTATCCCCAATTCGACACAAGCGAGAAGTACTTCCTCGGACCTATCGGCAACACGAGATCCAGCCGATATCATCATAGCGGAAACCAACCGCATCCCTTTTAACACCGCCAAACCATCTATCTCCCATTGGAACGAAACATTCAAAGCGTGGCCATCCACCGATGCAGCCTGGATGAATGGTATAAAAGGATACAATCGGCTAAGTACGCCCGAGTGGGAAGAGAGAAAACTTGCCCAATGCCGGAGTTGTCCATCGCGGCATGGAGAAAGACGAGTGCTCCTATCGGCTGCGACCTACTGAATGACAGTTTAATGCCTTCATCGTCCGGCAAGGGTCGATGACCATCACCTGGCCGACGTATATATGACAAGTGGATGGACATTGAATCATTGGCGACCCGGCATCTTGAACCGAAAAGGCCAACATCGGTTCAAAACCAAAGCCATCGGCGGGTGGAGTGGCTTCATCGCCCAAAACATGAAGGAAGGGACAGTTGGCCACCGGAAATACACCATCTTCCTAATGATGTGGCTGGAGAAGTTTGTATTCGCGGATCAAAGCGTGGGCCGGCGCAATTGGCAAATCATGGCCGAAATTCTGGCCGATGGGAGGGAACTTACCTTTGGGAAGTATCTCCTTGGCTACTTGTATCAAATGCTACATCAAGCTGCCGCGAAGATAGCCGCCAACGCCCTAGTCAACACTGGTGGCCCCTGGTGGTTTCTCCAAATTTGGCTGGTGTTGGCAACCCATAGAATTTGGTGGTGGCCGTCGCGGATGTCGGATTTCCAAGACTAGAGCCGATTGAAGACGATGAAGGCAACCAGATTACCACCGGGCGATGCATGAACTACGGAGAAGCGGCGCCGCCCATGAAGGATCAAAGCAATCGGCCGAGCGTTGGCCGAATGGTTCATAGCCCTTTACGACGGGCTGTCCCGCGACAATCATACACTGGTACTTCTACCGTGCAGGGAATGTTTGAGTTGCCGGTTGATTTCAATTGGGACGACCTAACCTCAGCCGACAACCCAAGGTGCAGGGAGCTGTTCGCCACCTCCTTGTCCCCTTGCATCTTGCCGACTGGGGTTCACCAAGGCCGATCAGTGGCCCGGAGCTATGAGTTCTATTACCCGGTATCGGCGTCGAGGCAGCTTGGTCTTGGGCACCTGCCCATCGGCTTTTTCTACGCCGATAAGATTGAAACAAATGGGGGCGGTCAGCGGGACTTGATAATGAATCGGCTGCGAACATAGCGGCCCTCCCCTCGGTGACGCCGAGCGTGATAACATGCTTGTCAACGGGAGCGTTGTTTATGACCGATGGTGGTCTGCACTTAAACGCCATCTCTTCCACCAACGGTCATCTTGCTACATCGACTTGCTTCTGCCCAACGAGATCCCTTCGGTATATTTTTGCCTCAGACTAACAATTTTCCTCTTACAATTTCATCAGCTGACACAGCTGATTAACGTTCATCTTTGATCTTGCAGGAGACGGAGAAAGAGCGGCGACGGTAGCGACTCCGGACACCCCATTGAATACAACCCGGGCGTTCGGATGTGGGCGGTCTTGCTTCGTCGGCCATCGGGTGGGGGTGCCCAAGCGGCATCGGCTGCTGCGAGGGCAAGTGCGTCGGCTGATTGCGCAGAAGAGAAAGGCGACACCACCACCGCGGTCGTCGGCGCGCTGCCCCAAGAGGGTGAAGAAGACAAAGGCAGTGGCACTAGCCGATAGCCTTCCCCCTTGGATCCGGCCGTTGCACAATTCCTCGACACTACCGTCTTCGCGAAAGCGCCAGCGGCTGCCGGGGCGGCGGCCGAACCCGGGATTCCGAGTCCCGAGTCGGTCAATGCCCAAGCCGACGTTCCGCCAGCCCCAAGTCCACCAACAAAGCGTCGGCCGTAAGCTTTTACTCCACCGGGCTTGGCTTCACGATGATCACTTGCATCGATCAGACCATTGCTCGCAGTCAAGAGATTGGCTGGTCGCACTCCTCGCCCCGCGCCATCGGTAATCATCTTCGCCACCTTATTTGTGGTAATCGATCGCTTACTGTTAATCCTTTCTTCTGCGAGTCCCCGCGGTCTCCATCGGCTGCCCCAGGACGTCCGGCGAGCGTCTGCGCCTGCGGGGATAGTGGCGACAACACCGACGAAGAGAGTCCAACGGCCATGGGCGACGATTCAGCCAAACCAACAGCCACGACACCAACG
>JAIFGZ020000658.1:0-64755 GCA_019925245.2 Oryza australiensis
TCTCTGGGCCCTCGAGGTAATGGATTATGGAAATGCATGTCCATGCTAAGTTGATTGAGGAGTCAATCAAATGTACATGATAATCCAATACGGTTCGAGTGAATGGTTAAGCTTATTGAAGGGATGGCACACATCTTGCCTATAGCTTAACCGGTATCGTGAGGCAAAGGGATTTGTGTACACATTACAGGTTCGAGCTGATATTATTCTTGTATACTATGGTGTCAATATGTGCCGCTAGGCGCCGTCGTTGACGGGTCGGCCTAAGTTAGACTCGAGCCGACGATCGGCTAAGTTAGACTATAGCCGAAACCGAGTATACCCGAACCTACTGTGGTCGCACGCTTAAGGGGATAGAATAGATATTCGAGTTGGACTCGGATACGGCTCGATCGGATAGGGATCCGATCGGATAGAGTCCTATGGGCTTACGACGTATGGGCGGCCAACTCTATGAGATACGGATGAGATCCGATTCAAAATAGAGTCCTAATCGGCCACTAGTCCCGCCGGCCAACTCTATATAAAGGAGGGAGGGGTGGAGAGCTGCCACACGTCAATTGCATCGCGTGCAATGAAGTCGCCGAGATCAATCTCCACGGAAACCCTCCCCACTTTCGAGCCAAACCCTAGCCTTGCATCGCGTGCGAGCACACGGGTGTTCGGCGTTCGTCCCTGACGTGTGGATACCAAGAGGCGCTGCACGTTACGCGCCGTTGATCGGCTTCGGATCGGCCGCAATCGGAGCGATCGGCGTGGTGGAATCGGCTACGGTTGGGCGCATCGAGCGAGGCGTGAGAACGCGGCCGACGACTCGAATCGGCCGATTGGCGAATCGGCCGTCTCCGGAATCGGCTACACCTGCTCCGGATCGGATTGCCCCGATTGGCTATTCCGCGCGCTCTACTCTAATCGGTAACGATCTATCGGCCCTTACTTGCAAGTGTTCCTGGTTTGCGCGGTAGAAAATTTTTGTTTTCGGCTAGCGTAGCTTCCGCGTAACCCTTCAAGGGTATCGAGCTTCTCTTGCTTAGTTCAGGTTTTAGATTGGATCCTGGAACAAGTTTTGTGCACGGGTTGATTAGATCAATCGGTTTTACGGGATTTGTTGAGGAGAGTTCATGGTAATCATGCGTTCCTTGATAGTGTATCGGAACGGTGTAATGTGATTACGTCAAGCAATATCCATAGAACTCGGTTTGAGTCGGCCGAGATAGCGTTCCTTGATAGTGTATCGGAACGGTATAATGTGATTATGCCGAAGCTATCTCGTAGTCCGATCTTGTTTGCTGCCTCGCGCCGCGCAAACCATCTCCCTTGATAGTGATCGGGACGGCATAATGTGATTATGCCCATATGGTTTCGTAAGCGATTTCATAGATTGATCTATGAATTCGTCGTAGTGTTCGGCGCTGCCCGAAGCCCGCGAGGGACCGCCGTGTGCGTACCCCCTTATAGGTCGTCTCGATGCCGTAGCTCGCGATAAGTAGAAAACGTTTCTACGCCTAACTTGTTTTTGCAGAGAATGCTTTGAGATGGTATGGCCCTATTGTATGTATGAGATGTATGAGATGCATGTGATGCATGTAATATTCTTTCATATGTGCAATCCTTGTAATATTCTTTCATACGTGCAATGCTTGTAATATTCTTTCACGACCTGGAGTCAATGTAATCTTCAATTAGAGCTTCTATAGTAGTAGCTTAGTTTGAAGAAATCAAGCAACATGCACATTGGAAGATGGTGCCGAAGATGGAGATCCTCGCCACCGACATGGAGATGGAGATCACCATGTGAAGGGGGCCATACTATTTCATTATATGCTATTCTACCCGCTTTCATATATGTGATATGTTTGTTTGATAGGATAGCATCCCTCGTAAAATTAAGTAGTAATGATGCCCTTCCAAATGTTGCACTCGTCACCGTTATGCTCTGCCAATGGTGGGTCGCCAAAGCGAGTGCCATTCTCTATCATAACACGAGGAGGTATATGTCGACATATACATGCAGGAGCATTTGGTTTACTTAACAAGGCTATCAAAACAGTTTTGGGCCTTGGGGCATAGGTTGGCGCCGGGGCATGGAGATGCCACACCAACAACAAGAGTCACATAGAGATGTGATTAGCAAGGAGTTGCTTATCGATGTTATTAATTTTCTAGCAAAGTGATGCCAAAGCTCACTAGAAAATTAATTAACATGTGGATCTTGACCCAATACGTAACCTAGAGGGAAGGTGGAAAATACGTAATGGGAGTCTTATGTTAAATTGTTTAACAAAAGACATAGCATAAACATTGTGCTAAACTTTGCTTTTTTTGTTGTAGAATAAATGGCGGCTAATACTACACCCAGCACCTTTAATTTGCGATCTATTCTCGAAAAGGAAAAATTAAATGGAACAAACTTTATGGATTGGTATCGTAACTGAGAATTGTTCTCAAGCAAGAGCGTAAGGAGTACGTTCTTGAAGTACCCTATCCCGAGGATTTGCCTAATAACGCCACCGCAACCGCACGGAGGGCTTATGAGAAGCACACTAATGATGCCCTAGATATAAGCCGTCTCATGCTTGCTACAATGTCCCCGAGCTTCGAAGCAATATGAGAGCGGCGATGCTCACACTATTATTCAGTGGACTGCGTGGCATGTTTGAGAACCAAGCTCGGGCCGAGAGGTTCAACACCTCAAAGTCCTTGTTTGCGTGCAAGCTTGTTGAGGGGAATCCCGTCGCCCGCATGTGATAAAGATGATTGGCTATATCGAGAGTCCGGAAAACTAGGTTTTCCCTTAGCCAAGAGTTGGCTACCGATGTGATTCTCCAGCCGCTCCCTCCGAGCTTCCAGCCATTCATATTAAACTATCACATGAACAACATGGATAGAACCTTGGCTGAATTGCATGGGATGCTAAAGACAAATGAGGAGAGTATCCAGAAAATGGTCATCATGTGATGATGATGCGTAAGGCTAAGCGCAAACCACCGTCAAGAAACTTTGCACCAAGAGGAAGTTAACTCCCGATGAGATCGCCAAAGGCTCTAATGCAAAGAAGGGCAAGAAGGGGTCGGCGGCATCGATGCCGTTTGCTTCTACTGCAAGGAGACAAGCCACTGGAAAAGGAACTGCAAGAAGTACATGGAGGATCTCAAGAAGAAGCAAAGTACGATTTCGCTTCAGGTATTAATGTTATAGACATTAATCTTGCTACTTCACCCCTACCGACTCTTGGGTATTTGATACCGGATCGTAGCTCATATTTGCAAATCGTTGCAGGAATGAGAAGAAGTAGAGGATTGAGATGGGGCGAGGTGAACTGCGGCGTCGGCAATGGAGCAAGCGTTGCTACGCTTGTCGCCAGCAGACCACTTCATCTACCTTCGAGATTAGTTTTGGAATTAAATAATTGTTATTGTGTTCCAACACTATGTCAAAACGTTATTTCCGCTTCATGTTTGCAAGCGGAAGGATATGATTTTAGATCAATGAACAATGGTTGTTCAATATATCTTAGAAATATGTTCTATTTTCATGCTCCATTGGTGAATGGATTATACGTTTTGAATCTTGAAGCGTCTCCCATCTATAACATTAATACGAAAGGCAACTCTCTAATGATATAAACCCCACGTTTATCCGGCATTGTCGCTTAGGCCATATAAATAAGAAACGCATGGAGAAGCTCCATAAGGATGGATTGCTTCACTCTTTTGATTTTGAATCATTTGAGACATGTGAGTCTTGTTTACTTGGTAAGATGACAAAGGCACCTTTCACGGGGCACAGTGAGAGAACAAGTGACTTGTTGGCACTCGTACATACCGATGTATGTGGACCAATGAGCTCAACGGCCGAGGTGGTTATCGTACTTCATTACCTTTACCGATGACTTTAGTAGATATGGTTATATCTACTTAATGAGGCATAAGTCCGAATCCTTTGAAAAGTTCAAAGAATTCCGAATGAAGTCTGTAATCATTTAGGAAAACAATCAAGTTTCTACGATCAGATCGTGGAGGGGAATACTTGAGCCAAGAGTTTGGTAATCATCTGAAAGATTGTGGAATTGTTCCACAGTTGACTCCGCCAGGAACTCCACAATGGAACGGAGTGTCCGAACGGAGAAATCGCACCTTGTTGGACATGGTGCGGTCGATGATGAGCCAAAGTGATCTTCGTTATCCTTCGGGATATGCTCTTGAAACAATGCGCTCACACTAAATAGAGTTCCATCTAAGTCGAGTTGAAAAGACACCATATGAGATATGGACAGGGCAACCCCCTAGTTTGTCTTTTCTCAAAATTTGGGGATGCGAAGCTTATGTAAAACGTTTACAGTCTGACAAGCTCACACCCAAATCTGACAAGTGCTTCTTTGTGGGATATCCTAAGGAAACTAAGGGATATTACTTTTATAATCGGGAACAAGGCAAAGTGTTTGTCGCCCGACACGGTGTCTTCTTGGAGAAAGAGTTTCTTTCGAGAAGGGTTAGTGGGAGCAGGGTGCATCTTGAAGAAGTTCAAGAAACACCAGAAAATGTTTTAGCGACCACAGAACCACAACAGAGGAGCAAAGAGTTGCGCCACCGTTGTAGATACACCAGCCCACGGAGGTCGAAAGATCACGTCGTGCGCCCGATGTACACAGTGCGGAACAACGTGATATATTGTTGTTGGACAACGATGAACCTAAGACCTATGAGGAAGCGATGGTGGGACCCGATTCCAACAAGTGGCTTGGAGCCATGAAATCCGAAATAGAATCCATGTACGACAATCAAGTTTGGAACTTGGTTGATCCACTCGATGGTGTCAAAACCATTGAGTGCAAATGGGTTTTTAAGAAAAGGCCGATATGGATGGAAATGTTCACATCTATAAGGCACGATTGGTGGCGAAAGGTTTTAAACAGATTCAAGGAGTTGATTATGATGAAACCTTCTCGCCCGTCGCAATGCTTAAATCTATTCGGATTATCCTAGCGATTGCTGCATATTTCGACTATGAGATATGGCAGATGGATGTCAAAACGGCTTTCCTAAATGGAAACCTAAGCGAGGATGTATACATGATACGCCTCGGGTTTTGTCGATCCAGAATCGCTCGAAAGATATGCAAGCTACAAAAATCCATTTATGGATTGAAGCAAGCATCTCGGAGTTGGAATATTCGTTTTGATGAAGTAATCAAAGGGTTTGGTTTCATCAAAAACGAAGAAGAGGCCTGTGTTTACAAAAAGGTCGTGGGAGTGCAATTGTATTTCTAATCTTATATGTGGATTACATATTACTGATTGGAAATGATATCCCTATGCTAGAATCCGTCAAGTCTTCATTGAAAAATAGTTTTTCCATGAAAGACTTAGGGAGGCAGCATATATATTAGCATTCGGATCTATAGAGATAGATCCAAGAGGCTAATTGGATTAAGCCAAAGTACATACATTGACAAGGTGTTGAAAAGGTTTAACATGCATGATTCCAAGAAAGGTTTCTTGCCCATGTCACATGGCATTAATCTTAGCAAGAATCGGTGTCCTCGGACACATGATGAGAGGAATAAGATGGGTATGGTTCCATATGCTTCGGCAATTGGATCCATCATGTATGCCAATGCTTTGTACACGCCAGATGTCTCGTACGCTTTGAGTGCTACGAGCAGATACGTCGAGATCCAGGTGAAGGTCACTGATTGCCGTAAAGAATATCCTTAAGTACTTGAGAAGAACTAAGGATATGTTCCTAGTCTATGGAGGTGAAGAAGAGCTCGTTGTAAGTGGTTACACCGATGCTAGCTTCCAAACGGACAAGGATGATTATAGATCGCAATCTGGGTTCGTGTTCGCCCGAACGGAGGCGCAGCCACTGGAAGAGTTCCAAGCGGGATACGTTGCCGATTCTACAACGGAGGCCGAGTACATTGCTGCTTTCGAAAGCTGCAAAGGAGGCTGTTTGGATCAAGAAATTCGTTTCGAGCTTGGTGTGATGACTAGTACGATCGGTCCAATGTCTCTCTATTGTGACAATAGTGGAGCCATTGCGCAAGCCAAGGAGCCGAGGTCACATCGAAGTCCAAACACATACTTCGACGATATCATCTCATCCGCGAGATTGTGGACAGAGGTGATGTCAAGATATGCAAAGTGCACACGGATCTCAACATAGCCGATCCGCCGACAAAACTCTCCCTCACCGAAGCATGAGGCGCACACAAGAGCAATGGGTATTAGATACTTACATGATTGACTCTAGTGCAAGTGGGAGATTGTTAGTGATATGCCCTAGAGGCAACATGGAGATGTTGGATATCACGTCAATGTTTATGTATTTATGAATAAAGTGTTATTCGGTTCCATGAAATAGACATCTTGTATTGATCAATAAGTACGTGACTTATTTATGAGACTCGATATGTATGAATCTATTTCTAAACGATCCTCGATCATATGTCATATTGTTGGAACAAATATGATTCTAAGATCGGCATGTTTATTGATTGATGATCATGTCTCATAGATCATGGGTATGGTGATACCAAATCAATAAACATGGACATATGTGTTGGAGAACACATTGTTGGATAGACCCACCATGAGACACTACGGGAATTAATGTGCCATTAGTTGGTCTCTCGGTAGTGTTGGTACAAAGTCCTTAGACCTGAGATCACCATGGATTCCAACATGTGTAGTAGCCTACTTTGAGACTACCAAACGCTATTCCGTAATCGGGTAGTTATAAAGGTAGTTTTCGGGTTTGCTATGAAACATGGAGTGGGATGTGAGTGATCAAGATGGAATTTGCCCCTCCTTTGGAGAGATATCTCTCGGGCCTCGAGGTAATGGATTATGGAAATGCATGGCCATGCTAAGGTTATTGAGGAGTCAATCAAGTACGATAATCCAATACGGTTCGAGTGAATGGTTAAGCTATTGAAGGGATGGCACACATCTTGCCTATAGCTTAACCGGTATCGTGAGGCAAAGGGATTTGTGTACACATTACAGTTCCGAGCTGATATTATTCTTGTATACTATGGTGTCAATATGTGCTTGCTAGGCGCCGCCGTTGATCGGTCGGTGAGTTAGACTCGAGCCGACGATCGGCTAAGTTAGACTATAGTCGAAACCGAGTATACCTGAACCTACATGGTCGCACGCTTAAGGGGATAGAATAGATATTCAAGTTGGACTCGGATACGGCTCGATCGGATAGGGATCCGATCGGATAGAGTCCTATGGGCTTACGACGTATGGGCGGCCAACTCTATGAGATACGGATGAGATCCGATTCAAAATAGAGTCCTAATCGGCCACTAGTCCCAGTCGGCCAACTCTATATAAAGGAGGGAGGGGTGGAGAGCTGCCACACGTCAATTGCATCGCGTGCAATGTAAGTCGCCGAGATCAATCTCCACGGAAACCCTCCCCACTTTCGAGCCAAACCCTAGCCTTGCATCGCGTGCTAGCACACGGGTGTTCGGCGTTCTATCCCCGGACGTGTGGATACCGTAGAGGCGCCGCTACGTTGCGCGCCTGTTGATCGGCTTCGGATCGGCTGCAATCGGAGCGATCGGGCTGTGGTGGAATCGGCTACGGTCGGGCGCATCGGAGCGAGGCGTGAGAACGCGGCCGGATGACTCGAATCGGGCCGATTGGCGAATCGGCCAGTGTCTCCGGGAATCGGCTACACTTGTTCCGGATCGGATTGCCCACGATTGGCTATTCCGCTGCGCAGCTCTACTCTAATCAGTAACGATCTATCGGCCCTTACTTGCAAGTGTTCCTGGTTTGCGCGGTAGAAAATTTTTGTTTTTGGCTAACATAGCTTCCGCGTAACCCTTCACTAGAATCAGCAGAACATACCACTAATGACAAGCATTTACCCGGATTTGGGGATCGAAACGATGCGCCTGTTGCCAAATCAATTGCTCGTCTGAAGAAAAGGATGGCGATGCGCCGAAGGTTGTTTGAATGATTGAATGTCATTTTACAGGGGGTCTCGGAGTACTAGCCGATGTATAGTTAGTTTTCCAGTATCGGCTAGGTTGTCAATACATATATTTATTATCCTTTAACGCTTAATGATATGCCCTAGAGGCAACATGGAGATGTTGGATATCATGGTCAATGTTTATGTATAAATGAATAAAGCGTCATTCGGTTCCATGAAATAGACAACTTGTATTGATCAATAAGTACGTGACTTATTTATGAGACTCTTTATGCTTGAATCTATTTCTAAATGATCCCTGATCACATGTCATATGAATGGAACAAATATGACTACAAGATCGGCATGTTTATTGATTGATGATCATGTCTCATAGATCAGGTATGGAGATACACAAATCAATAAACATGGACACATGTGTTAGAGAACACATTGTTGGATAGACCCACCATGAGACACTATAGGAATTAATGTGTCATTAGTTGGTCTCAGGTAGTATTGTTGCAAAGTCCTTGGACCTGAGATCATCATGGATTCCAACATGTCTAGTAGCCTACTTTGGGAGTACCAAACGCTATTCCGTAAATGAGTAGTTATAAAAGTAGTTTTCGGGTTTGCTATGAAATATGGAGTGGGATATGAGTGATCAAGATGGAATTTGCCCCTCCTTTGGAGAGATATCTCTGGGCCCCTCGAGGTAATGGATTATGGAAATGCATGGTTACATGCTAAGTTGATTGAGTCAATCAACAAACAGATAATCCAATACGGTTCGAGTGAATGGTTAAACTATTAAAGGGATGGCACACATCTTGCCTATAGCTTAATTGGTACCGTGAGGCAAAGGGATTTGTGTACACATTACAGGTTCGGAGCCGATATTATATTCTTGTATACTATGGTGTCAATGTGTGTTGCTAGGCGCCGCTATTGACGGTCGGCTGAGTTGGACTCGAGCCGACAATCCGCTGAGTTGGACTATAGCCAAAACCGAGTATACCCGAACCTACGGTGGTCGCACGCTTAGGGGATAAGAACATGCATTCGAGTTGGACTCGGATACGGCTCGATCGGATAGGGATCCGATCGGATACCGCCTATGGGCTTACGAAGCCCGGCCGCCAACTCTATGAGATTCGGATAGGATCCGATTCAAAATAGTGTCCCGATGGGCCTCTAGGCCCAACCGACAACTCTATATAAAGGAGGGAGGGGGTGGAGAGCTGAGGCATGCAATTAGAACCGAATCAATCTGATTTGGCGCAATGAAGTCGGTGAGATTAATCTCCACGGAAACCCTCCCCACCTCCGAGCCAAAACCCTAGCCTTGCATCTTGTGCTAGCACACGGGTGTTAGGCGTTCTGTCCCCGAACGTGTAGATACCGGTAGAGGCGCGCTACGTTGCGGTGCTATTCGTCGGCCACGAATCGGCTTGCGGAATCGGTCGGCGGCAAACCTGTCATCGGCCAATACTGTTTCGGATCGGATAGCTCCCGATTGGCTATTTCCGCTGCATACTCCAATCGGTAATGATCTATCGACCCTTACTTGCAAGTGTTCCTGGTTTGCACGGTAGAAAAGTTTTGTTTTCAGCTAGCATAGCCTCCGCGTAATCCTTCAATGTCCTCAATTAAACTATTTTGCAAAACCCAATCTATTCTTACTTCTTAACCCTCTTTGGATAGATTTCTTTCCTATGAAATCAAGTTTTGATTTAGAAGCCTCACCTTGTTCTAAAGGGTGGAAACTTGCATGATTTGAGAAAGTAGTAACTCATAGAGAAGGCTAGGGGAGGAATGAAACAAAGATCCATATTAGGTTAGCGTTGGAAAGGTTTGAAAACACTTCAGAAAATAATGGTTAACCTCTTCATTCCTGAAGATGAATTCAAAAGTTAAGTTTTATGATGACGTAGAAAAGGGTAGAAAGGGGCAGGATGGGAATTGATGTGTCTTTAGCCCTATATTTATTGACATTTAAAGACTACAAGATGTTATGAAGCCTCTACATTAAACCTTTAGCCTGTCCTAACCTTGGTACGAATTTTTCATGCATGCATCACACCTTAAAAGTTTGCAAAACTCCATTGTTGCGCAGATTTTAGAACTCGTATGTCACGCTCCGCTTTTCCCCTAACAGTAAATCACCCGGAAAATTGTGCAAGGAGAAATCGATCGAAAAAGATAAAGCAAGATAAACCCAGAATTTTAAATTCCATTTAATAATTGGAAATGGCTTGGTGGAATTTTTCTTAAAGTCCCCGTGTCAAAATACGCTAACAGGATTTTTATCGAAATTTTCGGAGCATCGAAACAATTTTAAAAATTATATTAGGCTAATCGGAATTAAATTCCTTACGGAGAAGGGCTTTTTCCTTTTCTCTTTTCCTTTTTCCTCCAGTGGGCCTTCGGCCGACTCCTTTCCCCTCCTTTCCTCCCCTTTTGGCCCAGTCCGTTCCGGCCCAACACCCCCTTTCTCTCTCCTTTCCCCTCCTTCCCCCTTTGGGCTGGCCTAAAACTCCTTCAAGCTGCCAGCGCCAAAAGTCCACTTTCACCTCCCCTTGGGTTAGGGGAAAATTCAGGCGGATCCCGCTTGTCATCCCCAACCTCAAGTTCCAACCATCCGGCCACACCTCACGCCCGTGCATGCGCACATCTACGCCATGCCTCCGTTCGGCCACATCCCGCTCACCCGCCCGCGTCACCCCGCGTTCCCTGGCCACTTCCCCACTCTCCCCCCTCTTTTCCATCGCCGTCATCCCCTTCGCTCCGATCGCTACTGAGCTCCATCTCTCTCACTCTCTCTTGTTTTTTCGCTTCAATTCTGTTCAGTTCCGTGCCTAGCTAGTCCCCGGCCGCATCGTGTAAAGCGCGTGCGTCGTCTTTGTCGCCGCCGGTGCCGCTAGGCTCGTGTGCCGTCCATGCGCCCCGCTGGCCGCTGCTCCATTTCTCTGTCGCCGACCGAGCGCTGTTGTGTTTCCTCGAACCCGTGCGCTCTCCAGTTATCGTGCGTGTGTGCGCACGCCGTCCGTCGCCGCCGACGCAAGCCGCCCGTGCCTTGTCGACTCCGGCCTTGTTCTTCCCCGCGCCGCCGTGCCGCGCGTGCCCCGTGCCGCCGCCGTTTGACGCCGCCCCCGCTGGTTGCCGCCGCCGGCAAGGCTCCCTCGTCGTGAGCCGGCCGGCGCCACTTCCCTTCCTACGTCGTGCACCCCCATGTGGTTGGCCCGAGCCACCAGTGGCGTGTCGCTGTGTGGCTCCCTCTCTTGCGTCTCTCCTGTAAGACTTTTATTTGTTTTTAAGACGTGGATCTGTATATACAATTTGTCGTTTGTGTATCCCTGGCTGGTCCTAGACAAGGTATTTAATACACATTCAGCTTCGAAAGTTTCGATAGGAATTTTGGCGTGACAAGTTTGTATCAGAGCCGACCTTGACCGTAGGATAAGCCAAATGGAAAACCCTAAGAGCCCTCTAAACCTCTTTCATATGCATTTGCCCTCTTGCAAGTGGAGTTGTTTCGGGAAAATTTTGGGGTTCTTGTTTCGCGGGAAAAATTTTAATCGTTCTTCGATCTGGATTTTCCGAGTATGGGCGGTCTAGGGTTTTAGAAATTTTCCAAGACAGGGTTGGAGTCCAATCGGTTTTATTCGACAATCGTTTGGGATTCGTCGGGACTATGCATTAAGTCACGTCTAGGCTCTACGGCTGTAAGTTTTCATGCTTTTTATTATTAATATGTAATTATTTTCCTCATTAATTTATTGCTAAGCAAAGTCTCGTAGTATTTTATTTGTGATCATGCTAAAATTATTTCATGCATAAAATATGCTTCTTACTTGGTTATTTACTTCAGTCCTATACTCCTTTATTTAATTTGGATCTGAGCATGCATTGATTCCCCTCCTTTGCCTTCTATAGATGGCGGACCTTCCCCCGACGCACCACGGTCGGGGCCTTGGAGATTTCATGGCGAGCCGAGTAAGATGACGTTCTCGGTCGGGTACCTAGCCTCCCGAGTACACCAAGATCCGCCTCAATGGCGAGTTCCGCACCGTGTCGGCTTGGAGGTGCACGACATCCCCACTTGTGTTGCCTAACATGGTGGTGGAGGCCTCTGAGGCACTTTCGAGCACGCTTGCGGGAGGCGCCTACCGATGCTCACCAGACTCCGGGAGCACCACGACGTCGACATCCGCCACATCGCCTACCGCTACCACCTCGGACGTGGCGACTACGACCGCACCGGCTCTTTCCGCTCCGCCGTGTCGGAGAATGACATGACGTTCGGGCGCATGTGCGCTGCCCGAAAGGCTTGGACACAATGCACGCTGATTCGCATAGGGCGGCCAAGGCCCTTAACGATCGAAGCTGGTGGAGATTGTGAGGTGAAGGATGAGGTGGCTCGCCTCAAGAGGGAGGCGCCATTCTCCGGGCCGCTCGCCACCCGGGCGTCGGGATCGCACCACTCCGAGGAAGACTACCACGGCTCCCGTGCGCATCCGGCTTGCGCACCGGAACCCTCCTCCGGCGCAGAGCCGCTCCCTGTGTTCGTGCCGCCACTGCGTTCTCCTTCACCGGCTCGGGCGCCGAGTGCGACCTTCGCTCCGGCGTCCACGGCGGTGGGCGGCAGCGAAGGAGGTTGGTTGTCCGCGACGCCCAGCCCCTCCACCCGCTCGTCAACATCACCAACAATAGCAGCTCCGGGCGCAAGCAACGGCTCGAGCAGTAGCGGCTCAGTGGTAGTTCCACTGGAAGTGAGCCGGGGAGTGGAGAGACGTACCTACTAGACTCCGCAATGCTTAGAGGAGGTCAAAGACGAGTCCGATTCGACTTCGACTCCACCGACCACGGGAGCCGTTCCGAGCACTAGGACGTCACCCTAGTTTCTCGCTTTCCTTAGTCGTTGCTTGGTAGTTGTGTGCTTAGGTGTGTTTGCTTGTGGGTTAGTCTGCAACCTTACCAATTGGTTGTGGTATGGCTGCCATTAATTAGGAGTTGAACCGTTTTTCTTTCCGTAATGTTTAAATTCAGACCGAACAATTTATAATAAAGTTTAGGATTCGAGCATCCTGTTTTCCTTCTTGTCTTTCTTTTTCCTTCGCCCGCCTCTCCGGATGGTGAACATCGGGCCTCTCAACGGAAATGTCAACAATGACGAGGATTAGAACGGAGGCAACAACCCCAACGGGGCTGCAGCAACGCTCCTCCGCCGCCGAGAGAACGCCGACGCTCGCCCGGGTCCTTGCAACTCGGACTCGATGATGGCTGCCATGATGCAAGCATATGCAGCAAGAGATGCTCCAACAACTGCAGCAGCAGCAAGCTCAGCTACCGCAGCAACAGGCAGCTGGTCCAGCCCCGCCACTCCAGTCCAAGCTACCTGAGTTTTTCCGCATCCGTCCTCCTACCTTCTCGAGCACCACCAACCCCATGGAGGCAAACGACCGGCTCCATGCCATCGAGAAGAAGCTTAACCTCCTGCAGTGCACCGACCGAGCACCGTTGTGTTCCTCGAACCCGTGCGCTCTCTAGTTATCATGCGTGTGTGTGCATGTCGTCCGCCACCGCCGGCGCAAGCCGCCCGTGCTGTGCCGATGCCGGCCTCGTTCTTCCCCGCGCCGCCGTGCTACGCATGCCCCGTGCCGCCGCCGTTTGGCACCGCCCTCCGAGCCCTCTGTGCGCCCCGTTCCCTAGCTCGGTGGACCGAGTTAGGTGGGCCCCGCTGGTCAGCGCCGCCCCAGCCGTGATGTCAGCCCTAGGGCGCTTGCGCTGTAAACCGTTTTTCGTTTTCCTTTGATTAGTACAAAGGCTGAAACTTGTAAAAATCATAGAAAATTCATTCAAACTCTGTTTGAGTCCGTTCAAGTTGCAGGGGATTCATAAAAATGTCTAGAACACATTAAAAATAGTCCAGTAGTCTAATAGCCTGTTTTTGATGTGCTTTGTTTGTCGGTAGATTCCGGTTTCGAGGACGCTCCCGTTTACTTTGAGGTAGTAGCTGAAGTTCAGTCGGAGCAAGACCAAGGCAAGTTATCTTTCATTGATCATGTTGTACCCATATTATAAATTATTCTCGCTTTATCTATTAAATTGCATTGTTTTACAATGTAATTAGGATGAGACCTATAGTACTCACCTAGGTCGTTTACCCTATTTCTTGATTGCCGGGAATTAATCGACTAGTTTCAGTCTTAGGACATGCTTAACTTGCTTAGTACCACTAGATCATTAACGGGAGAATTATTTTACTAGATTCTATTCACATGAAATGATGGTCTCGGCATCGAAGATCTTGTTGGTAAAGGATAACGGTTAATTAAAACTTGACTAAATGATGGGTTGTGGGTGCACGGTTTTGCAAGACGCACCCATGGCAATTAAGGACCAGTTCACGGGAAACCCTGGAAGAATTATTAGTGTGTACCACAAGCCAGCATGGGCAACGGCTGGGATTGTAGTGTAGCTTTCCCTGGCCGACGCATCCAGGCAAGGGTGAGCGTGATGGAGTGCGGATGGACCAGGCAAGGTCTATGCGGCTGTCGGATTCACCTAGGCACGAGAGGGGGTTGTCTACCTTGGATATAAAGGTAGGGGCGAAACTCGAGGTGTGGTGTCACTTGGTCAGGGAGGGTTATGCGAATGGTCCTATCACAGACCCCTTTTCGATATGTCGTGGTGGCATGTCGACGCGCGGGAACGTGTTGTGGGGCCGTGTCTTGTGGGTACGAGACGTACAACTCGATTAAAGTTAGAAACTATTCGAATAGCCGCGCCCATGGATATGGGCGTCACGATTCGTCGTTATTAGTCCCATTAATGATAATAACCTGATTCAATGGAACTGGATAGAATAGTTGGATGGATTGGGCCTGACTCAACGTGGTTTAGCGTTGAGCAGATATGATTAATATTCTTTAATTATATTCAGTCACTGTTTTACTGCTTTCAACTTAATATTGTGAAATGTCTGCTTTGTGCAAAAGTTAACCCCTAGCCTTTCCCTTGGAATTACCATGCATCATACCATCCTTTGGTATGACTTGCTGAGTACGGTAAAACGTACTCAGTCTTGCTTCCTTTTACCCCACCTCAGTGCTGGATGACGAAGTTGTAGATGAGCTCGCCGATGAGTAGGCTTGTCGCTGCCGTCAAGGGATGCACTGTGGAGTGGAGTCGCCGCGCCGCAAGCGTCGAAGCCTAGTTCTTTAGGTTTATTTTACCTTTCCGCTGCATTGTAAGACTTTTATATATTTTTAAGACGAGGATCTGTATATATAATTTATCGTTTGTGTATCCTGGCTGGTCCTGGACAGGGTTTTTAATACACATTCAGCTTCGGACGTTGCGGTAGGAATTTCTGGGCGTGACACTGTAGCAGTCATCCTTCACATTTTTGTACAGAACAGGACACTGGGGCTAAATTTTTGAAGATTTACCAGTAGCTACCTAACTTGATTAGGAGACTCCAGTATTTTTTATATAATTTTTTCAAGCCTGGAGAATGGATTATAAAGTCGAACAGTACAGATTCACTTGTATTTTCAGAACTGCACTATCTAGTTTGAAAATCCATCACAGTTGATAATAAGTGTCTAAAAATTAAAATCTTATACCAAAATGTGGGGTATAACCAGGGCATCCTCAGGCATGTATCTAATCAAGAATTTTATGCATCCGCTGCATTGTAAGACCATAACACCATTTCCAGAATTCCTAATGAGCTTCGATTTAAATTCTAATTGGTTCATACCTCCAAATTTTGGGTATGAAGAAGGATCATTACCTCACATCTTGTGGCTTATGCTGCAACATCTTGGCCATAACCACCAACCGGAGTATCATTTCTTTTCTCTTTAGCGGAGTTCATCTCTCCGAGCTTATATGACTGAACCCTGTATACAGGGATTTTGAACCCATGAATCACCTATTTATTTTCAAGCTTATGGTTGGGATGCACCCTCCGCAATGCATGAGGCCGCACTTCAGGCGATTGTGTATTACCGACACCATAGGCCAGGAATAGATGGGTTTTTTCACTATTTTTCAGCCCGTGCAAGCCAAACCATTGCCAATTACTATCCAGGTCTTGAGGGACGTGTGGCAGAGATTGACTCCCCACAACTTCTCCTAGCCGGACTAGTCAGAGCCATGAATAAGTATCTTGCAAATGCTATGTTTGAGTTGAGCAGGTTGGAAGCTAGGTTGATCATGCTTGATAGACAGATAGAACGACTCGGGCATCAATGATATTTTGATAATGCCACTATTTATGGGAATCAGGAACTCCAACCACTTACTGATTCCTTGCCTCCTCCCATGGGCATTTATCAAAACATAAACACTCAAGCCGCATTAGAGTTGGTTTTCACCGGAATCGTCAAACCATGCCAGACCCCGCACTTGTTGCAGATCCGGAGTTGTTGGGACCGTTCTGCGTGTTTGAGCGGAATGGGAGGCGCTACTACTTGACTATGGCCACTCCGTCGACCACGGTGCCTCAACCTCCTGTCAGATTCTCCCAAGTTCCATAGAATGGAGTATCAAGGAAAAATATATCAGGTGTAACTTTCGCTTGTTTTCTCCAAAAGATGTATGAGATGACATCCTAATATGTATTCCTTGTAATGGTCAAGTTTTGTAACACCTGGTCATGAACTTGGTGCCTTATGACCATTACTCCATCGCTATGTAATTAAGATCATTTGAATCTTTCGAAACCCATGTACTGGAATGAAACTTATGCTCTTTTGGAAATGAGTTGCTTGCTATCCAAAAATTTGTTTTACGCAAATACGAAATGGATGACTTGTTAATTCAGCTATAAGAAATTGTTCCTGTGTACCATATGTTCAGGTTGATGTATATGTCAATTCTTTGCGCAAAAAGCACACGTACTTTTGTACTCTGAGTCAAGGATGACAAATACTCGCTCCGGCGCACACTCTACAGCCGTGCCGGGAGCATCGAAGTGCTGCCACCACTGAGCAGCATGAAGATGAACTAACACTCGCTTAGCTCCTAGCCAACCAGAATCGGCTTTTTGAAAGGATGTTAGCTAACTATGAGGACATGGGAGCTGCCATGGCACACCAGGCCAATCAAGCACCCTCTAAATTAGCAGATGTTCAGCAGACTCATCCACCACACTTCTCCACGACTGATCCTCTCGCCGCAGATGATTGGCTCTAGGATATCAAAAATAAGTTAAATCTTTGTCGGTCTGATACCGTTGAAAAAGCTACCTTTGCTGCCTATTATCTGTAGGGTGCAGCAGCTGCATGGTGGGAAACATACAAAACCCTCATTCCTCCTGATGAGCCCATTACTTGGACTGTGTTTTGAGAAGGGTTCAGATCCGCTCACATCCCCGCTGGTATCATGGAGATCAAGAAGAAGGAGTTCCTCAACTTGAAACAAGGAAGCATGCCATTTATGAAATTCATGGAATGCTTCAATTATCTTGGCAGATATGCCGCTACTAACATAAATACTGAAGCCAAGAAAGTCGAGCTGTGCAGAGATAAACTCGCACCTGAACTCAGGCATGCTCTTGTTGCTCATAAAATCACCAGCATGAAGTCACTGGTTGATAAAGCCCTCTGTGTCAAATCAAGTGAAAGGGAAGTGATGGAGGACCGCAAGCACAAGTGGGCTATGAGGAAATTTGCCAGTGGCAGCAACAGCTCCACTCGTCCTCGACCTGCTCCATCGTCTGTGGTTCATTCCAATGCACCTCAACCACCTCGACAGGTGTACGGCCCTCCTCATCCTCAAACACAGGCCGTCCATCAAGCTCCTCGTCCAGTTCAAGCTATGGGTGATTCATCTCGCACTGCAAATATCACCTGTTATAACTGTGGAAGGAGGGGGCATTACTCTCCAAAGTGCCCCTACCCGAAGTCTGGCAAATCCGGATTACACACTCAAGAGGCACCGCCACAATCTCGGGGTCCTCCTCAGGTTCAGGCCGTACAACGTGGAACTCCTGCTGTTTCCA
This sequence comes from Oryza australiensis, assembly GCA_019925245.2. Taxonomy (NCBI): domain Eukaryota; kingdom Viridiplantae; phylum Streptophyta; class Magnoliopsida; order Poales; family Poaceae; genus Oryza; species Oryza australiensis. The sequence goes on from JAIFGZ020000658.1 coordinate 17,953, forward strand.
AGCCAGCTTCAACTTTTGGAAAGGGCCACCTCAATCATGTCACCACCAAAGAAGCAACCGATGCACCTGGCGTCGTACTTGGTATTTTTCTTGTGCACTCTACTCCCATAACAGTTCTATTTGATTCTGGTGCAACACATTCATTCATGTCAATCTTGAAAGGAAAGCAACTTAATCTGAAAATAGAATTTCTTAGCAATGCTATGCATATTCAATCGCCTAGATCCACCATGGTCACTATACTGTTATGCAAGGGCATAGAACTTTTAACAAATGGGGTAAAGTTTACAGCTAATCTCATATTATTAGACACTTTGGGTTTAGACGTCATTCTTGGTATGGATTGGTTAGCTAAGCATAAGGGGACTATCGATTGTGCTCAAAATACTGTGACACTTCATAGCACCGATGGTCAAATGGTTAGATTCACATGTGAGCAAATCCCTACCTCTACACACCCCTCCGCACGATCCCTCACGGTATCGGAATTAAGAATGACAACCCTTGTGAATGAATATCCTTATGTGTTCACAGATGAGTTACCAAGGATGCCTCCTGACTGCGACATTGAATTCGTGATAGATTTAGTCCCTGGGACAGCACCTATAGCCAAGAGGTCGTATCGGGTGATTTCCGAAAATTTAATGGAACTGAAGAAGCAACTCAATGAACAGTTAGCTAAGGGTTTCCTCCGTCCTAGTTCATCTCCTTGGGGCTTTCCCGTGCAGTTTGCACCAAAGAAAGACGGTACCATGTGAATGTGCGTAGACTATTGACCTCTAAATGAAGTCACTATCAAAAATAAGCATCCTCTTCCTAAGATTGATGATTTATTTGTCAATTAACCGGAGCTCGTGTCTTCTCGAAGATTGATCTGAGATTGGGGTATTTTCAGCTCAAAATCAGACCGAAGGACATTCCAAAGACTGCCTTCACCACTCGCTACAGCTTATTTGAATATACCATAGTTTCTTTTGGTCTGACTAATGCTCCAGCGACCTTCATGAATATGACGAATAAAGTCTTCATGGAATATCTTGATGAATTTGTGGTCGTATTCATGGATGATATTCTTATCTACTCCAAGAATGAGGAGGAACATGCGCAACATCTGCGTATGGTACTCGATAAACTCCGCGAGCATCAACTTTACACCAAATTCTCGAAATGTGAGTTTTGATTAAAAGAAGTTGGATTCCTTGGCCATGTGCTTCCTAAAGGTGGGATTGCGGTAAATCCAAGCAATGTACACAACGTACTAAATTTGAAACAACCACAAAATGTCTCTGAAGTTAGGAGTTTTCTTGGTCTAGCCGGCTACTATCGTCGCTTCACCGAGAATTTCTCTAAAATTTCTAGACCTTTGACCCAGCTCCTCAAGAAAGAAAATAAGTTCATTTGGTTTGAAGCTTGTGAAGCAAGTTTTCTTGAACTCAAAAGAAGGCTTACCACAGTCCAGTGCTAGTCATGCCCGATATTCATAAAACTTTTCATGTTTACTGCGACGCTTCACGTTTTGGTCTTGGGTGCGTGTTGATGCAAGAAGGTAAAGTTGTGGTGTATGCAGCTCGTCGGCTACAACCTCATGAAATCAATTATTCGACTCATGACCCGAACTAGCAGCCGTAGTGCATGCTCAGAAACCGATGTGAAATCTTCACTGATTATAAGAGTTTAAAATACTTCTTTACTCAACCAGATCTAAACCTAAGGCAAAAAAGGTGGTTAGAACTCATCAAAAATTATGATCTTGGTATTCATTATCATCCCAGCAAGGCAAATGTTGTAGCAGATGCTTTGAGCCGCAAGCAATGTCACCTTTCTGACATTGAATCAATAAATCAACCCTCCTTGTCTTCTGAACTTCAGAAATTGAACTTATGTTTGGTAGAGGATGGTCAGTTGCTGCATTGGCATTACAACCTACCCTCTATTTTCAAATTAAAACTGCTTGTCCTCAGACAAGGAAGTAGTTGAGATTATGAAGGAGATCAATTCCAAACCACAATCCCTTTACATCGTCAACTCGATGGGGTGATTATGCATGGCAAACAAATATTTGTTCCTAATAATCAACATCTTCAAGAAACCATACTTTCGAAGCCCATCGACACCTTTGGACTATCCATCTGGGTTGCACCAAAATGTATCAAGATATACGTACACAATATTGGGGGCCTAGCTTGAAACAGGACATAGCAGCCTATGTGGCAATTTGCGAAATATGTCAACGTGTCAAAGCCGAACATCAAAGACCCGCTGGTCTCCTTCAGCCATTACAAATACCGAATGGAAATTTGATGAGGTTGGAATGAATTTTATCACCGGTCTTCCTAAAACGCCCAATGGGCATGATTCTATATGGGTTATTATGGATAGACTGACTAAAGTGGCTCATTTCATTCCAGTCCATGTGACTTGCGGTGGGGCCAAGCTAGCAGGGCTATATTTAACTCATATTGTAAGGCTTCATGGCGTACCAAAAGTCATAGTATCCGATCGTGGTACACAATTCACCTCCCGGTTTTGGGAAAATCTACATGAACTCCTTGGAACTAAATTATTTGGTGCTCTGACCAGTTGAACTACAATCCCCGCGGGGCGTATGGCATACTTATTCTTTAATGGAACCATGAGAATATTCGCCTCTGCTACTCTAAGAAATGGACGAATCATATACTACATACCCCCATATTGTATGGGGTATAGTGAGAATGACATAACTAGTATGTCGTGATTTTTTATCGCTAAAAATAGATAATAATCAACATTTCAATAACCAAAAAGAAAGGGCCTTTGTTTGTAAGAGAGGAATGAGAGATATAGATTAGAAAGATATTTCCCCTTTTCTTTTTATCCTTTATTTATTTTATTTCTATGGATCAAATATTTTTTATGGAAAAAATAAATTGATTTAGTCCATATTCATGAAACCCTAGATTTTTGGGTCGAGCTGGATTTGAACCAGCGTAGACATATCGTCAACGAATTTACAGTCCGTCCCCATTAACCGTTCGGGCATCGACCCAGCAAGAATTTATTCTAGGGTTTTTGATAATCTATGATTAACCTCCTTTGATAATACTCCCTACCCCAAGGGAAAGTCAAATTCCCGCTGCCTCCTTGAAAGAGAGATGTCCTGAACCACTAGACGATAGGGGCATCACTAGACGATAGGGCCGTATACAACCGCTCCTCATTATACTATAATGATAGTATGAGCAGTTTTTTGGAATTGTCAATATACTCGAAGAGTATAACTAGATCCAAAGCAAGGAGTCCTTCCTACTTTTCCATTGTGCTTTTGTAGGACTTTTTTTAGTTGATGGTTAGGTTAATTCACGGATCATCCCCTACTTTTTAGGGAAATTCCTTTATAAAGGATATAGAATAAGAATAGATTAATAAAAGGGATTCTATATTAGTTCAGTATGGGTAGTGATTTGATTGATCTAATAGGAAAAGAGTCCAATTTCTTTTTTGCAATTTACACTCCCTACTTCGTTTAGTCTTTAAACCAAAAATGCATGCATCTCGCACTAAGTCAACAAATTCAATAAAAAAGAGATATTTTCAAAAAGAAAGAAAGTGAATGAATTTAGTATAAAAGTACTGTATCGGATTTGAACCACTGACTCACGTCTTACCGCGGCATTACTCTACCACTAAGTAAAAAAAGCCCTTTATCAGATTTGAACCAGTGACTTATGCCTTACCATGGCATTACTCTACCACTTAGTTAAAAGGTCTTCTTATTCAATTCCAAAATTAGCCACTTTCATTTCCCATTATAGGTCTACTCCATAATGTACATTATATATGTATATATCGAGATATATAAGTCTATTCATGGTCATATTCAAGAAAACCTCGAGAAAATCAAGGAAAATAGGAAATCTTTCATATTCTCTCTTATCACTTGCACAAAGTAGAGGGTTTTTTATCTTTAGGCTATTGACTTTTCACATGCTCAGAACGGTCCGAAAAATTAGGGACTTTTTTCTTCTATTGGCTGATCTTATCATGAGAACTTTTTCCATTTATGTTTTATTTCCTCTAATTCTAATTGGGTGGGGTATAAACGAATTTGCGCCCTTCATATGCCCATATGGCTGGGTATTAATTTTCAGTGATATACTTATTGTTTGTTTTGGTGAGAGGTTGAAACAATTTTTAACAGGCATCCCTTGGAAAAACCTTCGAGTTCAAAACTTTGCAATTTTTCTTAAAAAGTTTTGGGCGGATTTGTTGAAGTGATTTTCAGCATGTACCTCTTCTCTTTCTCTTAGAAATGGGGTGCTTGAATATTCTGAGGGGATTCTAGTTGGTGCATTTTGAACAAACTATAGTGGAGTTTTATCACCAACTTTTTGTAAAAGGTGGGCAGTAGAATTTATACTGCTCCTAGTTCAGGGTTTTCCATTTCTGAAGACAAGCAAAAAAGTAGGGTTCTGGAACCCTTAAGGTTCGATGGTATATGGATATGGAAAATCCAACATGCCCCATCCTAATAGGAAAAGGAAGGGAACAGATACCCAATATGATTATTGGGGATGACTTTTGGTAATAGTCTCGGGCCTATATGCTATTTTTATGTGTTCTTAGTTCTATTCATCTTCTTCGATTCTTTTAAACAAGAATCTAATAAACTAGAATTGAGTGGAAAAGAAGAGAAGAAATAGTTAAACGGAGAGAATCGACTAAGCGGAGACATTCAGAATCTTCTTTACATCAAGTAAATCCTTCGGCTCCTATGCGCCTTTTTCTTTAAGTTATTTATTGTTTCTCTCAAGCCATAGGGAAAGTCTATGATAAATAAAAAAGCATCTCACTTTTTCTCTATGGTCCAAATTTCATGATAAGTGGGGGAAGAAAACATCTTCCCCAAATTGTTTGTTCAATTCTGAACAAAAAAGAAAGAAAAGTAAGGAATTTTTGAGGCTGTAGTCTCCTATATTTCCTAATGTATATTGTAGGAATAATCAAACTATTCCTTACAGCAGTCTGGAACACTTACGTCTTCACAAAGCAAATAATGATTATTGTAGTCGTAATTGTAGAATACGACTACAATTGAAATGCATACATTTGGTTCATACGCTATTGGGAAGAGTAGGTTTATTTTACAGACCGGCGGCTCTCTAAATCTTAAAGTAAAGGAAAGGCCCGCGATGGAAGTACCAACCGCTCACTGTGAGGAACCTTCTCTGTTTCATTTACTAAGAGGGAATTAGCATCTTTCTCGAATGGCTACCCTTGACAAAGTGTGATTCGTTATAACTGAATTTGAAATGATATACTTAAGGCGTACTTAAGTTTTTTTATATTCCTAAGTCTTTTTATATTCCGATGAAAACATTAGTTCTTAGAACGGATTTACTCCTTTTTCTCTCAATAGCATATTGAGGAAGAATATGCATTTTCACGATTTGTATCCAAAGACTAATTGAAATTGCATCCAAAAAACAAATTGGATTGGGATTATGAGTAGAGTCACGAAGCATAATTTTGCATTGGATTAAGGATTCCAATTTTTAAAATATGAGAAAAGGATATATGGATGAAGATACAAAAAAATTTATTTCCAATCGTAACTAAATCTTCTTTTGTTAAAAAAGGAAATGGAAGCCAAATAGCTAAAAAACAGTAGTTTTGGTTTACTAGAACCATCAGCATATTGTTTCAGCTCGGTGGAAACCCAATTCTTTTCCTCACGATCTCTTACATGAAATTAGGGAACGAAGTAATTAAATTAGATAGATTTAGGCAAATTTCTATCTCCTACTCTTTAGGGATCGTCTAGAAAGCAGAGAGCGAGCCTTGGTTCCATTCAGACAAAAAAGCTGACTTAGATGTTAAGTGGTGAGAATACCCATAAAGGAGACGAATGAAATCAAAATTTCATGTTCGGTTTTGAATTAGAGACGTTGAAAATCATCAACCAACGTCGACTATAACCCCTAGCCTTCCAAGCTAACTATGGGGGTTCGATTCCCGCTACCCGCTCCATTCTGTACAATAGAACTATTCTATTTGTTTAGACATGTTAGAGACCAGTATTCAACCTTTTTCGCCACTGGTTTCCAGCGCTCCAGAGCGGAGTAGAGCAGTTTGGTAGCTCATGAGGCTCATAACCTTGAGGTCACGGGTTCGATTCCCATCTTCGCACTTAGCAGTTTGTATACAAGGACTATTCTATTTGTCTAGATCTAGTAGAGGGTTGGGTGGTTGGGCGGTATCCAACCCTTTTTATTCATTAGTTCTCAGCCCTATAAGGCCAAAATGAGCAGGTTGCGAAGTAACTTGCTACCACAAGAGGAACTCTCAAGGCCCCCTACCTTGCAGAAAAGAAAAAATAAATGAAAGAAAGACACAGTCAATCTCCCTACCCTTTAAAACCTGTTTGCTGGTTGTTTGTCTCGGTCAATCCCCGATTCAGGGAGCCTTGTTGCCGAGTTTGATTCCCGCTGCTACAGTGCTCTTTTTTTGAGTGGGGTACAAAGGCGGGTTAAGATAGTAAGGGGGTACGGTACTAGACTAACACCTAGTACTTTAATAAAAGTAGACTAAATTTTTTATCATAGTACCTTACTTAATTAAGCTGGCGAGCGGCGAGAATCGAACCCGTATCTTCCCCTTGGCATGGAGATGTTTTACCATTGAAGTATGCTTGCTACGTCCTATATTTTCTAGGGTGTATCCGCCTGGGTCGACCGTCTATGTCTGGGTTGACCGTTTCATTTTCTATTTGAGTTTTCTTTTTTATTAATTTAATTGTATGTCAATCAATTCGGGTTGCAAATTGCATTTTAATGCGTCTCACAATCCGAATAAACAGTCTTTTTGAATTTTGTATCGGGCAACTAAATACTAAACACATTTAAGAAATGAGAGAATTTAGAATAGCTACCAGAAAGACTAGTCCAATCCATAATGATGTATCGGAAAATACAACATTTTTATTGTTTGACCAACCATTAGGAGAAGCAAATACAAGGGGTACACTAATGACTAAGACTGAGGAAGTCACAATTAATGCAAAAATAGCTAATTGGAAAACAATAGTGCTACCATCAAATAAAGTTGACTACCTATTATATTTGATCCCTCACTTAATCAAAATTATAACGAAACACAAGAAGTAGGAGGGGTTTAATCATGAATCCATTGATTCTTCTCTTTAAAACTTATTACTCACCACTTTTTTTATTTGGATATGGGGTTGAGGGGGTTTTATTCTTTATTTCACAAACAGATATAACGGATCCTGTATCCATGTATCCAGTATACAGAAATATATCGAAAAGGGATTTGTATTTTGAGATGTTTCTAGAGGTTAGTGGGTCATTTCATATGGCTATGTTCTATTTGTAGGAATAAAATAAGGATTAGGCTGTGGAGAGATGGCTGAGTGATTGATATGCTCCGGTCTTGAAAACCGGTATAGTTCTAGGAACTATCGAGGGTTCGAATCCCTCTCTCTCCTTTTGCTTTCCTCTTTCTTTTCTTTTGCATATTGAATATGTTTGTTTCTTTATTTATTTTTTTGTTCTGTCCCCTTATCTTTCTTTCCTATAAAGGAATGAATGGCTCGGCTAGATAGAATAAACAAGCCGAAAAGAAAAAAAGTAGAACAGGTATAAATAAGAAAATCCTAGTTAAGAGGGGTCATGTAAATAACGGCTCCAAATCACGATTGATTCCCTTTTCAAATCCTGCTGCAGCAGCCCGGGCTCTTCCTGCATGCCACAAATGGCCCACAAAAAAGAAGAATTCTAGAACAAAATGGGAGGTCGCTAACCAACTTCTAGGAGAAACATAATTAACTGCATTGATCTCGGTAGCTACGCCACCCACAGAATTTAAAGAGCCTAAAGGAGCATGGGTCATATATTCTGCCGAACGTCGTTCTTGCCAAGGTTGTATGTCTTTTTCAACCTACTCAAGTCCAAACCGTTGGGGCCCCTTAGAGGTTCTAACCATGGAGCACGAAGGTCCCAAAAACACATAGTTTCCCCTCCAAAAATAACCTCTCTCGTTGGGGAACACATTAGATATTTACCTAAACCTGTGGGTCCTGGGGCAGATCCAACATTAGCTCCAAGACGTTGATCTCTAACTATAAAAGTAAATGCTTGAGCTTGAGAAGCTTCTAGCCCAGTAGGTCCATAAAACTCGCTCGGATAAGTTGTATTATTGAACCAGACAAAACAACAAGCGATAAAACCAAAGACAGATAAAGTGCCTAAACTATAAGACAAGTAAGCTTCTCCAGACCATACAAATGCATGGTGAGCCCATGCGAAGGGCTTGGTTAAGATATGCCAAATTCCGCCAAATACACAAATGAAACCCAACCATACATGTCCCCCAACTATATCTTCTAAGTCATCCACACTAACAATCCAACCCTCTCCCCAAAAGGGGATTTTAGTAAATAACCAAATATACCACCGGGGCTAAGGGTCAAATTGGTTCTTACATCTCTTCCCCCAGGAGCCTAGGTATCATATACACCGCCAAAATAAAGAGCTTTGAGTACTATAAGAAAAGCACCTATACCTAACAAAATTAGGTGAATACCCAGAATTGTAGTGATTTTATTTCTATCTTTCCACACATAACCAAAGAATGGAAAATATTCTTCAAGAGTCTTAGGTCCCAAAAGCACGTGATAAATACCACCGAAGCCTAAGACTGTGGAGGAAATTAGATAAAGTACTCCAGATACAAAGTACGGAAAAGTATGTAGAACTTCTCCTCGTGGCCCTACTCCCCAACCTAGAGTACCTAAGTGCGGAAGTAAAATCAACCCTTGTTCATACATGGGTTTTTCTGGTACGAAATGGGCCACTTCAAATAGGTTCATTGCTCCAGCCCAGAATACGATTAATCCTGCATGAGCTACATGAGCTCCAAGTAGTTTATCCAACAAATTGATAATTCTGGCATTCCCGACGCACCAAGACAAACCGGTGGTTTCTTGGTCACAACCAGCTAAAATGAAAGTTCCATTAAAGAGTGTTTCCACGTGGTAGAACCTCCTCAGGGAATATAAGATTTCATGAGGCTGATCCTGAGTTGCCATCCACGCATGAATACCCTCATTTAAAAGAATAGAAAGTCTCAAATTCAGGATCTTTCGCTACACGGATTTTCTGGGAAACAAAGTCATGGGCACGTAGGTTCAGAGCCAAGCCGACCACGCCAATAGCTCTCATCTATAAACCAGTGAACGGTACAAATAGCATAAAACAAATGTAACCAATGTTTATTTGAAAAAGCAACACCAAAGATTTGGGACCAAAAGCGATTAGCGGTGACCATTGAATAAGTTTCTTCGGCTTGAGTTGGGTTAAAAGCGCGGAAGATATTTGCACCATCACCGTCCTCAAATAGAGTGTTTTCCACGGTTGCCCCATTAATAGCGCATAGCAGAGCCATGCCTAATACTCCGGCAACTCCCATCATATGAAATGGGTTCAACGTCCAATTATGAAATCCTTGGAATAAGAGGATGAATCAAAATATCGCTGGTACGCCAAAACTTGGCGCAAAGAACCAACTAGATTGCCCCAGTGGATAAATCAGGAATACGGAAACAAAAAAAGTGATTGGGTCAGAGAATGAAATTGCATTATAAGGCTGCAATTGAACAGACCGAGCAAGTTCAAATTGACGTAACATGAAACCTCTTAGTGCAAAAGCCCCATGGAGAGCAACAAAAGTCCACAGACCACCTAATTGATACCGAGTAAAATCCCCTTGTGCTTCTAGGCCCCATAGTAGCAACAAAGAGTGTGCTAAACTATTGGCAGGGGTGGAAACTGCTGCGGTGAAGAAATTGCAACCTTCCAAATAGGAACTCGCCAATCCATGGGTATACCTTTTCATTATTTGTGGACGAGTTTTTTCTCGTTCAATGCCTTTTTTGATGGTCTCGAAGATAGAAATTTTGCATTTCTATCTATGGGGTCACAACCGAGGTCGTGGTTAATCCATGAATTCGATTCAATTAGTTTTTCTTATACTATAGAAATAAACATTTATTATAGAAATAAACATTGGAATTCATGATTATTCCATGATTTCTATTTTCAAGAATGCCTATCTTTTAAGGGAAAAATAAAAAAAAGTAACCTCTCTTTTCCCACTCGCTCTCTATTGACTTTCGAAATCAATTTTTATGTGTAGCGAGAAAGGGGTTGCGATTTCTTCTTATTCCTATAGAACAACTAGTAACAAGAATATGAAATCATAATTAGCGAGAAATTCTTGCCTTGCGCGGTCTAAGTCTAAGGAAATACAAAAAAATCCACTTATACAATTTCATCTACATCGAATTTATATATCAGAATAGTGGATAGAGGCCTCATTCAAGGAGTCAGGTCCACTTACTTTATCTTTCTTTCCTATTTTATGGGGTGGGATGGTTTGATAAGACCCATTTTCGCTTTGTTGATAAGTAATAAAAAAAGAGTTTTTTATATAACTTGCTTGTTTTATTATAACAAGTCCTATATGGAAATGCCCGCTAAAGAGAAAATCTATCGATTGTCTTTTAGCCGTATCCAATTTTAGAATTAGAAAGAAAAAAGAAGAAAATTCTTCTTTTTATTAACATTAAGAAAAAGAATATAACTAAAATGGAGTTGGCAATATAATTTTTTTGAACTTTTGAAAGAAAAAAAGGAAGAATTTTTGCAATCGTTATTTCTTGCCTCGGTCATATCATGGAAATCTTTCGATTTGGAACGGGGGAGACAGCTGAGTGGACTAAGGCGGCGGATTGCTAATCCGTTGTACATTTTTTTGTAACAAGGGTTCGAATCCCTCTCTTTCCGCCCCTCGGATCATTTTGGACTTTCAAATTGGAAGGAATTCTGACCCCGGATTTTCTCGAAGACAATGTATGAAAGAAATCCAATTTGTAAGAAAAAATTTTGGATTTTTACTCATCATGCCCACGATTACGTCCTGGATCATTAGATAAGAATCCAAAGATAAAGAGGGAAACAAAGACTATAACTACTGTATAAAAAAAGTTTGAGAGTAAGCATTACATAATCTCCATGATTTTTTAAGGAATAGATTACCCGTTTTTCCTTACCACACAAATCCACTTGGATGGGTTTTGGTTATTTTGACACCTAACAAATCAATTTTTGAAAAAAATTGCAATAATTGATTTATAATAAACACTCTTATCAGTAAATTAGGTTAGGTATTGTACGGTTACCTAATGATACCTGCTCAACGTAGATGCAGGGAGTAGAAAGGCTGATGCAAATTATTGCTGCAGCTATACATTCAATGTAGAAGAATTTGAATTTTAGAATCAGAGATTCATAATATTTCTCGGTTTATCAAATGGTGACCATATTTGCACTATGTATCACCATTTGATAAACCGAGAAATATTTCTTTCTCTCTCGATTCAAGTAGAAATACAAATGGAAAAATTCGAGGGTATTCAGAAAAACTTAATTTTCCTAGGCAATATTTCGCATACCCACTACTTGTTCAGGAGTACATTTATGTGTTTGCCTATGATTATGGATTAAATGGTTCTGAACTTGTCGAAATTTTTGGTTCTAATAACAAGAAATTTAGTTCACTACTTGTGAAACAGTTAATGATTCGAATGTATCAGCATAATTTTTGGATTAATTTGGTTAATCATCCTAACCAAGATCGATTATTGGATTACAACAATTATTTTTATTCTGAGTTTTATTCTCAGATTCTATCTGAGGGGATTGCGATCGTTGTAGAAATCCCATTCTCGCTACGAGAACAGTCTAGTCGGGAAGAAAAAGAAATACCAAAGTTTCAGAATTTACGATCTATTCCTTCAATATTTCCTTTTTAGAAGACAATTTTTTGCATTTACATTATCTAGCACATATAGAAATACCCTATCCTATCCATTTGGATATCTTGCTTCAACTCCTTCAATACCGGATCCAAGATGTTCCATCTTCGCATTTATTGCGATTCTTTCTCAACTACTACTCGAATTGGAATAGTTTTATTACTTCAATAAAATACATTTTTATTTTGAAAAAAGAAAATAAAAGACTATTTCGATTCCTATATAACTCTTATGTATCGAATATGAATTTTCCTTGTTGTTTCTTCGTAAATAATCTTCTTGCTTACGATTAACTTCTTGCGGAACCTTTCTAGAACGAATCCACTTTTCTAGGAAGATGGAACATTTTGGGGTAGTGTACCCTAGTTTTCTTTTGGAAAACCATATGGTTCATTATGGATCCCCTTATGCATTATGTTTGATATCAAGGAAAGGCAATTATTGCATCATAAGGACTCCTCTTTTGAAGAATAAATGGAAATGTTTCTCTTTTTGGACTCAACCACAAAGAATCCATCTAAACCAATTAGCAAACTCTTGCTTCGATTTTCGGGTATTTTTCAAGTGTACCAATAAATTCTTTGTTAGTAAGGAATCAAATGCTGGAGAATTCATTTCTAATAGATACTCAAATGAAAAAATTCGATACCAAAGTCCCTACTACTCCACTCATCGGATATTTAGCAAAATCCCAATTCTGTACTGTATCGGGGCATCCTATTAGTAAACCAATTTGGACCGATTTATCGATTGGGATATTCTTGATCGGTTTGGTTGCATATGTAGAAATCTTTTTCATTGTCATAGTGGATCTTCAGAAAAGAAGACTTTGTATCAACTAAAGTACATAGTTCGACTTTCATGCGATGGAACTTTAGCTCGTAAACATAAAATCACGGTACGAGCTTTTATGCAATGGTTGGGTTCGGTATTTTTAGAAGAATTTTTTACGGAAGAAGAGCAAGTTTTTTCTTTGATGTTCGCCAAAACAACTTTCTTTTCTTTCCGTGGATCGCAAGTGAGCGTATTTGGTATTTGGATATTCTTCGTATCAATGATCGGTGAATCCTCTTAATTAATCATTAAACAAAACTAATAAACTAGAAATGATTGATAAATGATCAAGGTAAAACTTTCACATTTTCCATTCTGAAATGTTCTCTGTACTATAATAAATAGTAAGTGGATCAACTTACTACTAAAAAATTAGTAGACTTCCTCTTTAGAATAGAAATAGGTTATTTCTACATAGGGAAAGTCGTGTGCAATGAAAAATGCAAGCACGATTTGGGGAGGGGTTTTTTCTCTATTGTAACAAGGAATAATTATCTACTCCATCCGACTAGTTCCGGGTTCGAGTCCCGGGCAACCCATATGGAAACTAGAAAGGAGCAATCTGAGTTTTGATTTTTCACTCACTTCATTTACAAATTTTTTTAATTTTGTTGTATGGATATCCAACTGTTGGGGCTGGCTTGGTTGACACCGGTATCTAGTATATATTATACTGTTAAATAACAAGCCTTCTATTATCTTTATAGTTAATACGTGTGCTTGGGATTTGGGAGTCCTTGCATTTTGAATAAACCAAGATCTTACCATGACTGCAATTTTAGAGAGACGCGAAAGTACAAGCCTGTGGGGTCGCTTCTGCAACTGGATAACTAGCACCGAAAACCGTCTTCACATCGGATGCTTCGGTGTTTTGATGATCCCCACCTTATTGACCGCAACTTCTGTATTTATTATCGCCTTCATCGTTGCCTCTCTAGTAGATATTGATGGTATTCGTGAGCTTGTTTATGGTTCTTTACTTTACGGAAACAATATTATCTCTGGTGCCATTATTCCTACTTCTGCAACGATCGGATTGCACTTTTACCAAATTTGGGAAGCTGCATCTGTTGATGAGTGGTTATACAATGGTGGTCCTTATGAGCTAATTGTTCTATAGTTCTTACTTGGTGTAGCTAGTTATATGGGTCGTGAGTGGGAACTAAGTTTCTGTATGGGTATGCGTCGTTGGATTGTTGTTGCATATTTAGCTCCTGTTGCAGCTGCTACTGCTGTTTTCTTGATTTACCCTATTGGTCAATGAAGTTTCTCTGATGGTATGCCTTTAGGAATATCTAGTACTTTCAACTTTATGATTGTATTCCAGGCAGAGCATAACATCCTTATGCATCCATGTCACATGTTAGGTGTAGCTGGTGTAGCTGAGGAAGAGACTTATAATATTGTGGCCGCTCATGGTTATTTTGGTCGATTAATCTTCCAATATGCTAGTTTTAACAACTCTCGTTCTTTACACTTATTCTTGGCTGCTTGGCCTATAGTAGGGATTTGGTTCACTGCTTTAGGTATTAGTACTATGGCTTTCAACCTAAACAGATTCAATTTCAACCAATTTCGTAGTTGATAGCCAAGGTCGCGTTATTAGTACTTGGGCTGATATCATCAACCGTGCTAATCTTGGTATGGAAGTAATGCATGAATGTAATGCTCACAACTTCCCTCTAGACCTAGCTGCTCTTGAAGTTCCATCTCTTAATGGATAAGGCTTTTCTGCTAACATATAGCAATTTTTGAAGAAAGGAAAGCTAGAAATACCCAATATCTTGCTGAAACAAGATATTGGGTATTTCTTTTTTTATTTTGAATCTTTCTATTCTGAATTCAGTTAACAACGAGATTTAGTATCCATTCTTGCACTTCCATAACTCGTAAAATATCGCCCAATTTGCAACCTACCATAGGATTTGTTATGTAAATAGGTATATGTTCCTTTCCATTGTGAATCGTGATGCCCGGGACCACGTTACTATTGTTTGTTTCTCCTCCTTCAAATTGACCTTTTCTATTTTTGCCAATAAATGATGAGCTACAAAAGGATTCATTTTTTTTTCGTGTCACAACTGATTACTCCTTTTTCCATTTTAAAGAGTGGCATTCGATGTCCAATATCTCGATCAAAGTATGGAGGTCAGAATAAATAGAATAATGATGAATAGAAAAAAGAGAAAATCTGTCGACCCCCGTTTTTGAGGACGGGAATCATTCGTGTTCATTGTACCATTTCCTTGGATCAAGTAGTTTGGTACCCACGAATACAGTACTGTATTATCAGGTGCAAAGTGCACGAATAGTCTTACACCACAAATATATAACAATAATAGGCCCGAAGGCAATAGCATTACATGTAGGACCTACTGGTCTCGATACAACCAAAATCAGAGATTACATAAGATAGCAGACGGAAGGCAGTGGCATGTCGATCGCCTACAGGCAACGACTGAGGACTAAGACCTAGTAGGCGCCTTCTTCTTCTTCGCCCTCCTAGCAGTAGGCATAGGGGTCCTCCAATTCTTCGTTCCCACCATTTGAAGGTTTGTGCGTATAGCAAGGGTGAGTACCCAACGTACTCAGCAAGCCAACATGGAAGTGATGCACATGATAGGGTCATTCAAAGCATGGCTGAGGTTTATTTGCGCAAAGCCAATTTTTACAAATCATTTCACAAGCCTAACATCTAGACAAGTAAAGTTTTAGTTCCAGAGTATATTATGTCTGCGACGGTTCTATCTACCATCCATCGTGATACCATGGATGGATTCCCGCCTCCGGATAGTCATGGTTTTCTGGGGAGTCTACCCCTTCTCGCAGTTCGAGAAGTTGAGTCTGCCAACACACAAAAATCATTATGCATATCAACCCATCATTTTAAAACTTATTAGTCTAGCCAAGCGAAAGTCGTGTCACGTTGCGCATTAACCATGAGCACGACTATTCAAATAGATTGATTCACTCACACCGCAGTGGATGTACACTTAACCCGTACTCCGTGACTGCCCAACGAATGAGCCTATGTCCCAACACATGAGATGGTCACGGCAAAGCTTTTCGATAACCTCACTTTGGCAGTACCCGCCCCATGAACTTAAATCCTCATGCACTCTAGCTGTCCTTTCCTAGCAGTGAGAAGAGTTCTGGCGCTCCCGGGGTAAGGGGAAAACTCACCAAATTCTCATTCATTACTCAACACGTAGGCCGCAGCCTTATCTCAACAACCAGAACCACATCTCCACACAAGAACCACTATGCAGAGATACGGCCTCCGCTCGGCTATCTACTCCACTAGGTATATACCCATTCGAGAAGTACGGTTGTACTGGCTCGCTATCCGCCTATCTCATGGCTTGGTCCGTAATTGACCAGGGACGGTACTTGCCTTTACCGGAATCCACCCAAATCCATCCAGCCGCCCCAATCTAAAACATTGGTTTTTCATTTTTGGTTTTCATAAAAACTAACTTCATCATGCTCTAGGCAATGTGGCGCTCATGTCTCCACATGCCGTATCTCAACTACCTTCCCTAAGGTAGTTGCCCAAGCATAAAGCTCTTTATAAAATCATGAGTATGCATGAATCTAAGAACAATATGGCTAAACATTTACCAAAGATTTCTCCTGTCATTCCATATCGAGGGTTACAAAGATTGTATCTAAGGGTACGCAATATCATGGCATGGCATATCAAGCATAGGTATTTGTGTATAGCATCCATATTTGAAGTTTAAATCAAAATCATTTCGCAATTAGGATCAACATGTTCAAAGGGAGTGATGACTTGCCTTGCTCGCACACTTGTTGGATGGGGTCTTCCGCGAAATCAACGCCTTCCTCGGATGCTAGCCATACGTGCGAAAGAAATAAATGAACTCGATCAAAATCCAATGAAATCCAACAAAGCCACGTAAAATCATAAAAGCGATGCTTAATAATCTTAGATGGTTTTGAGTGAGTTTCGGTTTGATGAAAACCAAGTTTGGAAATGAGAGGGGGTGGGTGTAGACCCCCGTTTTTGAGGACGGGAATCATTCGTGTTCATAGTACTATTTCCCTGGATCGAGTAGTTTGGTACCCACGAATACAGTATTGTATTATCAGGTGCAAAGTGCACGAATAGTCCTACACCAAAAGTATTACAATAATAGGCCCGAAGGCATTTACATATAGGACCTACCGGTCCGGATATAACCAAAAGCAGAAATTAGATAAGATAGCAGACGGAAGGCAGCGGCATGTCGATCGCCTACAGGCAACGACTGGGGACTAAGACCTATTGTGCTCCAATATCTTCATTCATCCTGGTAGTATGCGTACGGGTCCTCCAGGTCTTCCATGCCTAAATCTGTAGGTTTGTGCGTATAGCAAGGGTGAGTACCCAACGTACTCACCAAGCCAACACAAAATGATGCACATGATAGGGTCATTCAAAGGGTGGCTGTGGTTTATTTGCACGAAGCCAATTTTCGCAAATCATTTCACAAACCTAACATCTAGCCAGTCAAGTTTTAGTTTCAGAGTATATTAAATCAGCGACGGTTCTGTCCGCCATCCATCGTGATACCAAGGATGGTTTCCCGTCTCCGGATCGTCATGGTTTTTCTGGGGAGTCTATCCCTTCTCGCAGGTCGAGAAGTTGAGTCAACCAGCACGAAAATCATTATGCATACCAACCCATCATTTTAAAATTTATAAGTCTAGCCACGGGAGAAACTTGTCACGTCTCATTAACCGCGAGCACGGCTATTCGAATAGATTGATTTACTCACACTGCAGTGGATGTACACTTTACCCGTACTCCGCAACTGCTCATTGAGTGAGCTTTCATCCCTCCATATGGGACGGTCACGGCAAAGCCTTTCGATAACCTCACTTTGGCAGTACCCGCTCCATGAACTTATGTCCTCATGCACTCTAGCCGTCATTTCCTAGCAGTGAGAGGAGTTCTGGCGTTCCCGGGGTAAGAGAGAAAACTCAGTTGATCTTTAAGTCATCGTTAAGTTTAGTTTATTATTCACATAAAGGCCTTTTGTCTTATCACAATCACGGGCACTCTACCATTGGTAGGCCCCGGACACTCTACCTATTGGTAGGTCCTCAACTCAACACCTACACCTGAACCACTATGCAGGGATACTGCGTCCGCTCGGCTATCTACTCTGCTAGGTCTATACCCATTCGAGAAGTACGGTTGTACTGGCTCGTTCTAAGTTGTAAGTCTCATGGCTCGGTCCTTAATTGACCAGGGATGGTACTTGCCTTTTCCGGAATCCACCCAAATCTAACCATCCGCCCCAGTCTAAAAACATTGGTTTTGTACTTTTCATTTCTTTCATCAAAACTATTTTCATCATGATCAAGGCAATGTGGCGCTCATGTCTCCACATGCCGTATTCCAACTACCTTCCCTAAGATAGTTGCCCAAGCACGAAGCTTATTTCTAAAATCATGAGAATTCACGAATCTAATATAAGCATGGCTAAGCATTTTACCGAAGATATCCTCCGGTTCTATCACATCGAGGGTTACAAAGAATAGTTTTAAGGGTAATCAATATCAAGGCATGGTACATCAAGCATAGGTATTCATTTGTGTATAGCATGCATATTTGTGGTTTAAATCAACATCATTTCGCAAAATAGGATCAACATGTTCAAAGGGGAGTGTTGACTTGCCTTACTCGTGACCTTGTTGGCTTGAGTCTTCGATGTTCTCGATGGCTCCCTCGGACTCTATCATACGCACGAGAAATCCAATTTGAATTCGATTAGAATTCAAATAAAATCCAATAAAATCCAATAAAAGCCAAATGAATCGCGAAAACGGTTCCTAATACTAGGCTATGACTCTACGTGAACCTAGGTTCGATTTTTGATAAGATCCGGGTTAGAGCGAAAGAGTTATAAGGATTTGAAGTTTTGTATTGAATCCGATTTAATTAAGTATGATGTGATATTTATTTTAAGTTAATATGTTTAAAGTTTGAGAAATTTTAGGGTTGATGATTCAATTAATAAAAGGAAGTGGTTATCTTTCAATTTTATCAAAATATATAGTGGGTCGAGAAGTCCTAGGGTTTAAATCAAAATTAATTGATAGAAGCTAGACTTGTATATAACTTGGATTTTTAAGTTTTAGAAAATCTATATGATAAACATTATGTGATGACCAACTAAGTCGTAAATAAAATCCCAAACGAATAAATTACGCGATGATCAATTAGTTCCGAATAGCTAGCTTTGATACGACCTAGGGTTAATAATAATCGATTCCAAAAATAATCTCGAAGCTAAGTATTATACTAAATAATCTATGCATCAAAAATAGTGTTTTGGTGACAAGCTAAGATAGATGAATTTCTAGATAAATAAATAATTTATGCGATGGCTAAATATTTATTATTTTTTTAAACAAAACCCGGTTTAATAATCGGTCCCTAATTATTTTTGAAATCCTAATTTGTTTTCGAGAAAATATATATAAGAAAACTATATATTTTTGCCCAAATATTATCCCAATTATTTTCCAAAAGTTTTTCCTAATTTTTCTAAATTTTTCCTAAATTTTCCCTATTTTTCTCTTTTCTTTTTTCTTTTTTCCTTTCCTTCCTTTTCTTTTTCTTTCTTTTTCTACCCCTCCCTCCTGTTCACCTCTCTCTCCTCACCCCTCTAAACGTCGCCCCCTTCAACTCTCTCGCGTCGGTCGTGGCCGGACGGCGGCGAAGCATCAAAGCGGCGGCGAGGGGACGGCGGCGCGCGGCTACGGGAAGGGAAAAATGAGGAGGACGGCGGCTCACCGGTGGGGCGGCGATGCGGCGAACCCGACGCGGCGGTGGTGTCTCGCGGCGTGATGGCTCACGAGGTGGTGAAATGGTGGCGGCCGGCGATGAGAGAGAGGGAAACGAGAGAGAAGCGAGCGGCGGAGTGGGGAGAAGTGGAGAGGAGCTCGCCCCTTTTATAGACGCGCGAAGAGGAGAGAAAAGAGAGACGACGACGACGGGGCGGCGGCACGCGCGCGTCGTGGGCGCGGGGCTCAACGCGGCACGGTGTGGGCGACGTGCGGCGGTATGGGCACGGGCACGGGGGCCGGCGCGGCGGGGACGACGCGTGGGCGCGAGGGCGGCGGGGCCGCGCGCGGCGAGCGGCGCGTGGCGGCGCTCGGGACGGGGTCCGGGCATGGGCGCGCGACACGGGCGTGGAGCGGGCGCGGGGCCGGGGTGCAGCGCGGCGCGAGCGCGACACGAGGCGTGCGGGCGTGACGCACGCTGCGCGCGGCCGGGAGGTGCCGGACGCGGTCGAACACGTGGTGATGGATGAATAGAGCAATTTTCAAATTTCTCGAATTTAAATCCTATTTTCCTATTTCTTTTCCTTTCACTTGTAAAATTTAAAATATAATCTAGCACACCCAAAATCAAGTTGCAAAATGTGTTTTCAACCTTTTCACCCACTTTTATTATCTTAAAAATATATTTTACATATTTAATTTAATTCTTTTCTTAAATTCAAGTAAATGTGATTTTGACTCAAAATAATTTTCTAACCACTCTAGGCTCCATATATATCCTTCAAAAATATTTTATCACTCATTTTGCTGACTAATTAATATTACTCCACCACAGAAATAGGGTTTGAACCACAAGTATATTTTTAAAGTATATCTTTATAAATCCACAACCCTTTTCTATTTTATATTAAAATCTCCAACTCTATACTTTGAAATCTTCTCCCCTTTTGGGATTTCAAATCATTTGGTTTTTCTCACACATCAAGATGAGTCACTCCCATAATAAATTTTATGCAACAAGCCGACAAATAAGAAGCAATAAACACGTCGAGATGTAAAAATATCAAAAATTTTTGTAAGTTTCGATTTTTAATTCCCGGTTTTAAATTCTCCGATTTTTAGGGTGTTACAGTGGGAAAGAGTGATAGGGTTTTGAAATCCGGGATAACACCGAGTCAGAAGTACATATAAACATAGGAGGACAATATCCAGATCGAAAATATTTTTCTAGATAGAAATTCAATTTTGTTGAAACTATGACCCGAGGGTTAGATGGGATTTGAAATGGTTTAAGGTAAGGTTTTGATATAAATATAGCTTTGGAAATCAAAAACTCTGAAGAAAACTTGTGGCTTAAAGCATGGACGTGAATAGAGCATTAGAAGCTGGACTCAAGGTGAAGCACCTAAGAGAAAAGGGGAATCGGCTCACTGGCGACGCAGCAACACAAGGGGGTGGCGTCGGCTGTGGCGTCGGCTATGGGCTTAACGGGGCTGAGGGGGCTTGGGGTGGTGTGGTGTGGCGAGAGGGAGGCGGGGCCTCTTTTATAGGAGCGGGCGGCTACAGCACGCGGAATCGACTGACGATGGAACGGCGTGGCTACAGCGCACGCGACGAGATGGCTCGGCGCCGGGACGGCGTGGCCGAGGTGAGCACAGGGCATGGATGCGACGGCGAGCATTGACGCGGGCGCACGGCGCGGCGTGGCTAACGTCGGCACAGTGCAACACGTCGAATCGGCTATCGCGGGCATGCGAAATCGGTTGTCACTGGGTGGCGAGGCTACAGTGGTGGCGACGCGACGACTCGGCGTGGCACAACATGGGGTTGTACGGCGCGTTGACGCCGGCGCACATGTGGTACGTGCGTGCATATGACAGCATGGGCATGCGACGTGCGTGATAGGATCGGCTGATGTGGTGCACAGGTGCGGATGTGATAGCAATGTTGACTCACGGGGGCATGCGGGTACGCGCGCGCATACGGTGACGTGGGCAGCGTTGACTCGGCTGTGGGCGACGCTATTGGTGCGGCACTATCGGCCGTGGCAACGCTATCGGCGTGGGCGGCTTTATCAGCTTCGGCCGATGCCGTCGATTGCGGCCGATGCTAGCAACCGCGGGCGGCACTATTGGCTTTCCATGTTCAAATAGCTACTATTTTATTATAACACGCCACAAGACTTGCAAATAAGAAGCAATAAGATCCAAATGAAGGCAATGATGCAAAAGTCTTCGCGAATTCCGAATTCTAGGTTTCGATTTATAAGTTCCAATCTTCAGGGTGTTACAAAATCCTTTAGCTAGATAAGGGGCGGATGTAGCCAAGTGGATCAAGGCGTGGATTGTGAATCCACCATGCGCGGGTTCAATTCTCCTCGTTCCGCATCCCATTATTGCAAATTCCAAAAATGCAATTTTCCATATTCCTAGTTACGTATTTACTTACGGCGACGAAGAATAAACTATCACTATATTTTTTCCTTTTCCTAGTTCTTCTTTCAAGCGCATGATAATCCCAAGGGGTTGTGGGTTTCTTTCTACCAATGGGGGCTTTCCCTTCACCGCCCCCATGGGGGTGGTCCACTGGGTTCATAACTACCCAAACTTAGATCCAGCTCTACCCAAACTTTTTTGGTTCACCCCAACATTACCCACTTGTCCAACTGTTGCTAAGCAGTTTTGGGATACCAAACATACCTCCCCGGATGGTAATCCTAAAGTGGCTGATTTACCTTCTTTTGCAATCAGTTTTGCTACAGCTCTGCTTGCTCTAGCTAATTGCCCACCCCTTCCACGTGTGATTTCTATGTTATGTATGGCCGTGCCCAAGGGCATATCGGTTGAAGTAGATTCTTCTTTTCTCTCAAAAAACCCCTTCCCAAACTGTCCAAGCTTCTTCCAAAGCATACGACTTTCTAGATGTATATGACGATCTCTAGACAGATGGATCTTATATGAGTCGTATGATGAAGTACCACATAAGTGGATATATAGGAAAGAAATCCAAATCTACCGAATCACTCATGTTATGATCTTCTACATCCTAGGTCTCCGTGTTTCGTCATCTGGCTTATGTTCTTCATGTAGCATTCAGACCGAATGACTCTATAAAATTACGTCGATACTTCTACATATTACGGGTAACATAGGAGACATCCCTATTTTCCTCCGTGGTCTTAATTACCACTGCTTAGCTTTCAATTCGCCTATCACAATCAAATTAAATGTGAATAACCCGTCCTCCTCTCTTTGAAACAAGGGGGCGCTTTCGGTTATGTGCGTGCTTCAAACAATTTTGTCTTCTCCATATTACCATATATCTCTAGAGTCAATAATTTTCTATGAGGAACTACTGAACTCAATCACTTGTTGCCGTTACTCAACAGTTTTCTGTTGAGGTCTATCCCGTAGAGGTAGTCAAATTGGATCAATGATCAATTTCTAGGTTTTGTCGTAAACCTAATTGGTTACTTCCAATTATGTAAATCAATAGTTCAAACCGCACTCAAAGGTAGGGCATTTCCCATTGATATAGGAACTTTTGTACTAGAAACAATAGTATCTCCAATTATAGCCCCCTAGGATGTAAAATATATCCCTTCTCACCATCCCTATAGTGTATGAGACAAATGTACTCATTTCGATTAGGGTCGTATTCTATGGTTACGATTCTATCAAATATGTCTTTTTGGTTTCGTCGAAAATTGATTTTATGGTATAGGCGCTTATGACCTCCCCCTCTATGCCTTGCAGTAATGATTCCTCTGGAATTACGACCTTTACCACAACGGTGCCATCCATGGATCAAATTATTCTGTGGATTAGATTTCACTTGCCTATCTATGGTTCCCTTGCGTGTGATCGGGATAGGTGTTTTGTATAAATGTTTCACCATATTATTGAGTATTCTTCTTTAGTTTTTTTCTCTATCTAGACGTGGAATAGAATAACCAAGTTGAAGGGTAATGATCATTTGTTTGTAATGCATTGTATGTCCTAGAATAGGGCCGATTCTTCTACCCTTTCCGAGTAGTCGATGGCTATTCACAGCTACTACCTTAACACCAAAGAAGAGTTCGACCGAATGCTTTATTTCTGTGTTAGTTAATCCCAATTCGACATTAAAAGTATATTGATTTTTTCCCAATAAATGAAGACTTTTTTATGTAAATACCACGTATTTGATTCCATCCATAAATCACCTTTCCCTCCTATGCTCTGAGTTCTAGTATCGATAAGAATTCGAGTTCTTAATGTTCTTATGTTATGGTATGAATATTGAAGGGTTACGCGGAAGCTACGCTAGCCGAAAACAAAAACTTTTCTACTGCGCAAACCAGGAACACTTGCAAGTAAGGGCCGATAGATCGTTGCCGATTGGAGTGTGCGGCGGAAGCTTGACCAATCGGGCTATCCGATGCGGAACTATGCGCGGCCGATGGCGGCCGATTCCGAGGACGGCCGGTCGCCAATCGGCCTATTCGCGAGATGCCGTAGCCGATCCAGTCGTCCGATCAACGGCGCGCAGCGTAGCGGCGCCTCTACCGGTATCCACACGTCCAGGGACAGAACGCCGAACACCCGTGTGCTAGCACATGATGCAAGGCTAGGGTTTGGCTCGAAAGTGGGGAGGGTTTCCGTGGAGATTGATCTCGGCGACTTCTGTTGCACGCAATGCAATTGACGTGTCGCAGCTCTCCACCCCTCCCTCCTTTATATAGAGTTGGCCGACTAGGACTAGTGGCCGATCGGGACTCTATTTTCGAATTGGATCTCATCCGTATCTCATAGAGTTGGTCGCCCACAAGTCGTAAGCCCATAGGACTCTATCCGATCAGATCCCTATCCAATCGAGCCGTATCCGAGTCCAACTCGAATGCCCGTTCTTATCCCCTTAAGCGTGCGACCACAGTAGGTTCAGGTATACTCGGTTTCGACTATAGTCTAACTTAGCCGATCGCCGGCTCGAGTCCAACTCACCGACGCAACAGCGGCGCCTAGCAGCACATATTGACACCATAGTATACAAGAATAATATCGGCTCGAACCTGTAATGTGTACACAAATCCCTTTGCCTCACGATACCGGTTAAGCTATAGGCAAGATGTGTGCCATCCCTTCAATAGCTTAACCTTTCACTCGAACCGTATTGGATTATCCGTGCGTTGATTGACTCCTCAATCAACTCAGCATGGCCATGCATTTCCATAATCCAGACCTCGAGGCCCAAAGATATCTCTCCAAAGGAGGGGCAAATTCCATCTTGATCACTCACATCCCACTCCATGTTTCATAGCAAACCCGAAAACTACCTTTATAACTACCCGATTACGGAATAGCGTTTGGTAGTCCCAAAGTAGGCTACTACACATGTTGGAATCCATGGTGATCTCGGGTCTAAGGACTTTGTACCAACACTACCGAGACCAACTAATGGCACATTAATTCTGTAGTGTCTCATGGTGGGTCTATCCAACAATGTGTTCTCCAACACATGTGTCCATGTTTATTGATTTGGTATCTCCATACCCATGATCTATGAGACATGCTCATCAATCAATAAACATGCCGATCATAGAATCATATTTGTTCCAACAATATGACATATGATCGGGATCATTTAGAAATAGATTCATACATATTGAGTCTCATAAATAAGTCACGTACTTATTGATCAATACAAGGTGTCTATTTCATGGAACCGAATAACACTTTATTCATAAATACATAAACATTGACGTGATATCCAACATCTCCATGTTGCCTCTAGGGCATATCATTAACAATCTCCCACTTGCACTAGAGTCAATCATGTAAGTATCTAATACCCATTGCTCTTGTGTGCGCCTCATGCTTTGGGTGAGGGAGAGGTTTTGTCGGCGGATCGGCTATGTTGAGATCCGTGTGCACTTTGCATATCTTGACATCACCTCTGTCCACTATCTCGCGGATGAGATGATATCGCCGAAGTATGTGTTTAGACTTCGATATGACCTTGGCTCCTTGGCTTGTGCAATGGCTCCACTATTATCACAATAGAGAGACATTGGACCGGTCGCACTAGTCATCACACCAAGCTCGAAACGAATTTCTTGATCCAAACAGCCTCCTTTGAAGCTTCCGAAGCAGCAATGTACTCGGCTTCCGTTGTAGAATCAGCAACGGTATCCCGCTTGGAACTCTTCCAGTGATGCGCCTCCGTTCGGGCGAACACGAACCCGATTGCGATCTATAATTATCCTTGTCCGTTTGGAAGCTAGCATCGGTGTAACCACTTACAACGAGCTCTTGTTCACCTCCATAGACTAGGAACATATCCTTAGTTCTTCTCAAGTACTTAAGGATATTCTTTACTACGATCCAGTGACCTTCAACTGGATCGATCGGTATCTGCTCGTAGCACTCAAAGCGTACGAGACATGCAGGCGTGTACAAAGCATGGCATACATGATGGATCCAATTGCCGAAGCATATGGAACCATACCCATCTTATTCCGCTCATCATGTGTCCGAGGACACCGATTCTTGCTAAGATTAATGCCATGTGACATGGGCAAGAAACCTTTCTTGGAATCATGCATGTTGAACCTTTTCAACACAATGTCAATGTATGTACTTTGGCTTAATCCAATTAGCCTCTTGGATCTATCTCTATAGATCCGAATGCCCAATATGTATGTCTTTGCCTCCCCTAAGTCTTTCATGGAAAAACTATTTTTCAATGAAGACTTGATGGATTCTAGCATAGGGATATCATTTCCAATCGGTAATATGTCATCCACATATAAGATTAGAAATACAATTGCGCTCCCACTCGACCTTTTTGTAAACACAGGCCTCTTCTTCATTTTTGATGAAACCAAACCCTTTGATTACTTCATCAAAACGGATATTCCAACTCCGAGATGCTTGCTTCAATCCATAAATGGATTTCGTAGCTTGCATATCTTTCCGTGCGATTCTGGATCGACAAAACCTTGAGGTTGTATCATGTATACATCCTCGCTTAGGTTTCCATTTAGGAAAGCCATTTTGACATCCATCTGCCATATCTCATAATCGAAATATGCAGCAATCGCTAGGATAATCCGAATAGATTTAAGCATTGCGATGGGCGAGAAGGTTTCATCATAATCAACTCCTTGAATTTGTTTAAAACCTTTCGCCACCAATCGCGCCTTATAGATGTGAACATTTCCATCCATATCGGCCTTTTCTTAAAAACCCATTTACACTCAATGGTTTTGACACCATCGGTGGATCAACCAAGTTCCAAACTTGATTGTCGTACATGGATTCTATTTCAGATTTCATGGCTCCAAGCCACTTGTTGGAATCGGTCCCACCATCGCTTCCTCATAGGTCTTAGGTTCATCGTTGTCCAACAACAATATATCACGTTGTTCCTTTGTGTGTACTGTCGGGCGCACGACGTGATCTTTCGACCTCCGTGGGGTGGTGTATCTACAACCGGTGGCGCAACACTTTGCTCCTCTGTTGTGGTTTCGTGGTCGTGAAATGTTTTCTCGGTGTTTCTTGAACTTCTTCAAGATGCACCCTGCTCCCACTAACCCTTCTTGAAAGAAACTCTTTCTCCAAGAAGACACCGTGTTGGGCGACAAACACTTTGTCTTGTTCCCGATTATAAAAGTAATATCCCTTAGTTTCCTTAGGATATCCCACAAAGAAGCACTTGTCGATTTGGGTGTGAGCTTGTCGACCGTAAACGTTTTACATAAGCTTCGCATCCCCAAATTTTGAGAAAAGACAAACTAGGGGTTGCCCTATCCATATCTCATATGGTGTCTTTTCAACCGACTTAGATGGAACTCTATTTAGTGTGAGCGCAGCTTTGTTTCAAGAGCATATTCCCGGAAGGATAATGGAAGATCACTTTGGCTCATCATCGACCGCACCATGTCCAACAAGGTGCGATTTCTCCGTTCGGACACCCCATTCCATTGTGGAGTTCTGGCGGAGTCAACTGCCGAACAATTCCACAATCTTTCGGATGATTACCAAACTCTTGGCTCAAGTATTCTCCTCCACGATCGATCGTAGAAACTTGATTGTTTTCCCTAAATGATTCTCAGACTTCATTCTGGAATTCTTTGAACTTTTCAAAGGATTCGGACTTATGCCTCATTAAGTAGATATAACCATATCTACTAAAGTCATCGGTAAAGGTAATGAAGTATTGATAACCACCTCGGCCGTTGAGCTCATTGGTTCACATACATCAATATGTACGAGTGCCAATAAGTCACTTGCTCTCTCACTATGTCCCGTGAAAGGTGCCTTTGTCATCTTACCAAGTAAACAAACTCACATGTCTCAAATGATTCAAAATCAAAAGAGTGAAGCAGTCCATCCTTATGGAGCTTCTCCATGCGTTTCTTATTTATATGGCCTAAGCAACAATGCCAGATAAACATGGGGTTTATATCATTAGAGAGTTGGCCTTTCGTATTAGTGTTATAGATGGGAGACGCTTCAAGATTCAAAACGTATAATCCATTCACCAATGGAGCATGAAAATAGAACATATCTCGAGATATATTGAACAACCATTGTTCATTGATCTAAAATCATATCCTTCCGCATGCAAACATGAAGCGGAAATAACGTTTTGACATAGTGTTGGAACACAATAACAATTATTTAATTCCAAAACTAATCCTGAAGGTAGATGAAGTGGTACTTGTGCCGACGAGCAAATGTAGCAACGCTTACTCCATTGCCGACGCACACAGTTCACCTCGCCCTTCTCAATCCTCTACTTCTTCTCATTCCCCGCAACGACTTGCAAATATGAGCTACCGATCCGGTATCAAATACCCAAGAGTCAATAGCTGAAGTAGCAAGATTAATGTCTATAACATTAATACCAAGCGAAGTCGTACTTTGCTTCTTTTTGAGATCCTCCATGTACTTCTTGCAGTTCCTCTTCCAGTGGCTGTCTCCTTGCAATAGAAGCAAACGACATCGATGCCGCCGACCCTTTCTTGCCCTTTTTGCATTGGAGGCACTCGCGATCTCATCGGGAGTTAACTTCCTCTTGGTGTAAAGTTTCTTGACAGTGGTTTGCGCTTAGCCTTCGCATCATCATCACATGATAACCGTTTTTCTCGGATACTCTCCTCATTGTCTTAAGCATCCCATGCAATTCAGCCAAGGTTCTATCCATATTGTTCATGTGATAATTCAATATGAATGGCTCGAAGCTCGGAGGGAGCGACGGAGAATCACATCGTAGCCAACTCTTGGCTAAGGGAAAACCTAGTTTTCCAGGACTCTCAATGTAGCCAATCATTTTTATCACATGTGGTGACGGATTCCCTCAACAAGCTCCGCACGCAAACAAGGACTTTGAGGTGTTGAACCTCTCGGCCCGTGCTTGGTTCTCAAACATGCCACGCAGTCCCCGAATAATAGTGTGAGCATCGCTGCTCTCATATTGCTTCGAAGCTCGGGGACATTGTAGCAAGCATGAGACACTTATATCTAGGGCATCATAAGTGTGCTTCTCATAAGCCCTCCGTGCGGTTGCGGTGGCATTATTTGGCAAATCCTCGGGATAGGGTACTTCAAGAACGTACTCCTTACGCTCTTGCTTAAGAACAATTCTCAAGTTGCGATACCAATCCATAAAGTTCGTTCCGTTTAATTTTTCCTTTTCGAGAATAGATCGCAAATTAAAGGTACGGGTGTAGTATTAGCCGCCATTTATTCTACAAGAAAAAGCAAAGTTTAGCATAATGTTTATGCTATGTCTATTGTTAAACAATTTAACATTAGACTCCCATTACGTATTTTCTACCTTCCCTCTAGGTTACGTATTGGGTCAAGATCCACATGTTAATTAATTTTCTAGTGAGCTTTGGCATCACCGCTAGAAAATTGGTAACATCGGTAAGCAACTCCTTGCTAATCACATCTCTATGTGACTCTTGTTGTTGGTGTGGCATCTCCATGCCCCGGCGCCAACCTATACCCCAAGGCCCAAAACTGTTTTGATAGCCTTGTTAAGTAAACCAAATGTTCCTGCATTTTATGTCGACATATACCCCCTCGTGTTATGATAGAGAATGGCACTCTGCTTTGCAGACCCACCATTGGCGAGCATAACGGTGACGGGTGCAACATTTGGAAGGGCATCATTACCACTTAATTTTGTGAGGGATGCTATCCTATCAAACAAACATATCACATATGAAAGCAAGAAGAATAGCATATAGTGAAGTAGTATGGCCCCCTTCACATGGTGATCTCCATCTCCATGCCGGTGTAGAGGATCTCCATCTTCATCACCGTTCTTTCGAGTGCCGAATGCTTGATTTCTTCAAACTAAGCTACTACTGTAGAATCTCTAATTGAAGATTACATCGACTCGCAGTCGTGAAAGAATATTACAAGCATTGCACGTATGAAAGAATATTACAGGGATTGCACATATGAAAGAATATTACATGCATCACATGCATCTCATACATCTCATACATACAATAGGGCCATACCATCTCAAAGCATTTCTCTGCAAAAACAAGTTAGGCGTAGAAACGTTTTCTACCTATCGCAGAGAAACGGCACCGAGACGACCTATAAGGGGTACGCACACGGCGGTCCCGCTAGCCGGTTAGCGGGCGGGGGTGAGGGGAATCCGCCCCTCGCGGGCTTTCGGAAACCATTTCGGCATAATCACATTATGACGTCCCGATACACTATCAAGGGAGATGGTTTGCATAGGCGCAAGGCAGCTAACAAGATCGGACTACGAGATAGCTTCGGCATAATCACATTATACCGTTCCGATACACTATCAAGGAACGCTATCTCGAAAGCCGACTCAAACCGAGTTCTATGGATATTGCTTCGACGTAATCACATTACGCTGTTCCGATACACTATCAAGGAACGCAATTACCATCAACTCTCCTCAACGGATCCCGTAAAACCGATTGATCTAATCAACCCGTGCACAAAACTTGTTCCAGATCCAATCTAAAACCCGAACTAAGCAAGATTAGCTCGATACCACTGAAGGGTTACGCGGAAGCTACGCTAGCCGAAAACAAAAACTTTTCTACCGCGCAAACCAGGAACACTTGCAAGTAAGGGCCGATAGATCGTTACCAATTGGAGTGTGCGGTAACAGCCAATCGGGGCTATCCGATCCACAGGCTGTCTTTGCCGATGACAGCCCGATTCTCGGGGGCAATGGCCGGTCGCCGTACAGCCTATTGCGGAGATCTGTGCCGATCCGATCAACGGCGCGCAGCGTGGCGGGCGCCTTCTGCGGTATCCACACGTCCGGGGACAGAACGCCGAACACCCGTGTGCTAGCACGCGATGCAAGGCTAGGGTTTGGCTCGAAAGTGGGGAGGGTTTCCGTGGAGATTGATCTCGGCGACTTACGTTGCACGCGATGCAATTGATGTGTCGCAACTCTCCACCCTCCCTCCTTTATATAGAGTTGGCCGACTAGGACTAGTGGCCGATCGGACTCTATTTTCGAATCGGATCTCATCCGTATCTCATAGAGTTGGTCGCCCACAAGTCGTAAGCCCATAGGACTCTATCCGATCGGATCCCTATCCGATCGAGCCGTATCCGAGTCCAACTCGAA
Source organism: Oryza australiensis (assembly GCA_019925245.2). Taxonomy (NCBI): domain Eukaryota; kingdom Viridiplantae; phylum Streptophyta; class Magnoliopsida; order Poales; family Poaceae; genus Oryza; species Oryza australiensis. The sequence continues at coordinate 49,088 of JAIFGZ020000658.1, forward strand.
TGTCCGTTCTTATCCCCTTAAGCGTGCGACCACGTAGGTTCAGGTATACTCGGTTTCGGCTATAGTCTAACTTAGCCGATCGCGCTCGAGTCCAACTTAGCCGGCCCGTCAACGGCGGCGCCTAGCAAGCACATATTGACACCATAGTATACAAGAATAATATCGGCTCGAACTGTAATGTGTACACAAATCCCTTTGCCTCACGATACCGGTTAAGCTATAGGCAAGATGTGTGCCATCCCTTCAATAGCTTAACCTTTCACTCGAACCGTATTGGATTATCTGTTTGTTGATTGACTCCTCAATCAACTCAGCATGGCCATGCATTTCCATAATCCATACCTCGAGGGCCCAGAGATATCTCTCCAAAGGAGGGGCAAATTCCATCTTGATCACTCACATCCCACTCCATGTTTCATAGCAAACCCGAAAACTACCTTTATAACTACCCAGATTACTGAAATAGCGTTTGGTAGTCCCAAAGTAGGCTACTACACATGTTGGAATCCATGGTGATCTCAGGTCTAAGGACTTTGTACCAACACTACTGAAACCAACTAATGGCACATTAATTCCTATAGTGTCTCATGGTGGGTCTATCCAACAATGTGTTCTCCAACACATGTGTCTATGTTTATTGATTTGGTATCTCCATACACATGATCTATGAGACATGCTCATCAGTCAATAAACATGCCGATCTTAGAATCATATTTGTTCCAACAATATGACATATGATCAGGGATCATTTAGAAATAGATTCATACATATTGAGTCTCATAAATAAGTCACGTACTTATTGATCAATACAAGATGTCTATTTCATGGAACCGAATAACACTTTATTCATAAATACATAAACATTGACGTGATATCCAACATCTCCATGTTGCCTCTAGGGCATATCACTAACAAATATACCATACCAATTTGTTATGTATGGATGATGGATGAGATTCCATGGATAGAGAGCCACTTCCAATAGATTTATGGAACGTTCTGGTTTGCTTGCATCTAGCGAGAATTGAACCGCAAATTTACCAATTATGAGTTGGGCGCTCTAACCATTCAGCATGGATGCTTAACGAGGGGATCATCGTACATCATAAATAAGCAATTTTCATATATTCGGAGACGACAAATATTCGGAGATGCCTATGAAAACAACTCTCTGGATCCTTGAATAAAAAGAGAGATTGAGAGGGATCAAGAATCCTAATTCTCGCTATTTGGAATGGATCCAATTCTATTGAGTCGACTCAAAGTGATAATTTCTCTTTAGCAAAGAATGACCTTGGTTATCAAAGGACTCGAACAACCGGGATCCATTTACTTATGATACCTAGTTGACATTGATAACAAGGATCGATGAATTATGAGTTTAATAGATCCTCTTCAGCAGAAAGACATATATTCCTTGCGCATAACTTATTCCCAAACCTCGTATGGGGCTAATCGTTTTCATTTACCATCCCAGGGAAAATCATTTTCGTTCCGTTTAGCCCTATCGGGTATTTCAGTGATAGGTTCTATAGGAACTGGACGATCCTATTTGGTCAAATACCTAATGAAAAATTCCTTTTTCCTTTCATTAAGGTACGAGGGCTTCTTATTCCACAAGAAAAGAATGAAAGCACCTTTGGAAGTTCCTCTGGGTTATCCGAACCCATACACACCAGCCTACCAGAGTGCAAGGCTAGTTTCTAGGTAGATTATTTGGCTTAGGCCATCCCATACTGGCACATATGGTTGTACTGTATACGAAATGAACATACGTTGAGTGAAGTCCTTAGGTCGACCTGGGCACATACTCCCCTATCGGTGCACAACTAATCACCATATGCGCACCATTTGTGGCCCAAACCTAAAATCCATGTTTTTCATCATTTTATTTGTCAAAATATCAAGTATACAAGTTATTTCCAGATTATTTTTTAAAAAATAAGTCTTTCATGTTTGCGATGAGCCCATAATATCGAGGAAAACATTTTTAAGCATGGCTAAGCATCATAGTACTCTAGTGACATCAAAAATTATGATGCATGTGTATAGTCATATTATTCATAAGGTTAGGAATGAGGGATATGGACATATGTGGGGGTTAAGGAGATAATGCAAGTAATAGGAGTTTGTCTAGCAAGTTTAGCAAGATTTTACTTTATTAGTGTACAATCAACATGCAAGATTTGCAAACATTTCAATAACCTCACAAACATGGGATCAAGGTGTTCAAAGAGAGGGATGTGGGACTTGTCTTGTAAGTGGAAAATGTCAGCACCTAATTTGCTCCTTCACCATTTAAGCAATCATCTATACAAAATACACGTTATGCGATTAAACATCAAAAAATGCAAAACATCCAAAATGCTCTAAAATGCATGATTTTTTCACATTAGGTAGGTATTGATCTAAAATGATTCTTGGTGAAATAATTTCGATTTTATCTCATCCCATTTAGGTGTTACGTATTTTAGAATTTTTTTCGGCTCGTAGCGGCTAAGGGTTAGGCGTTGTTTGGACGGGCCCCTATAATTGGATTTTTGTTAATTTGGCTCCACAGAGGGTTGGAGGATAGGTTTTCTAAGACTAACATAATTGGTTTCATAAATTTTAGAGCTATTATGAATTTCTTTACTAATTGTCCAAACTTCCTTTAATTTTTATAAATACTTCCAATGCTCAAATAATTCCAAGAAAAATCCTGAAAATATATGAACACTCAAAGTATTTAATAAAAATATCTCCAGCTCAGTTAAAATTTAATTAATTTATTTAAATAATTACTTTATTGCTCTTTGTATTAATTAAATTATTTCTTGAGCTCCAAAATTTCACGAAAAATTTCGAGAGTATTTTAGGGCATGGAGAATATTTTAAAAAATATTTCCAGACATGATTTTTAAAGTAAACTTTTATTTCCTTAATACTTTCACTTGATTAATAAGTTTTTCATTTTATTTAATTTTTAGAAAATGAATTATTTAGTGATTTTTAATCCCGAACGAAAATCGGGGCATGACAAACCTACCCCCCTTACGGGAATCTCGACCCGAGATTCGGAAGCACCACCGAAGAGATGGGGATGGGTGACTTCAACTCGTCTTCGCGCTCCCAGGTGGCTTCTTCTTCGAATGATTGCTCAATGAACCTTGCAAAAAGGATGACTCATTGCGTGTATGCCTTTCGAGATGTCCAAGATTTTGATTGGCTTCTCCACATAAGTTAAATCCTCTTGGATCTCGTCTGCGTAGGATCGGCTTGCTCTATCGGCACTCGGAGACATTTCTTGAGTTGGGAGACATGGAACACATCGTGGACACTTCCCAATGTAAGCGCAAGTCGAGGGGATAGGCAACTTCTCCTCTTCGCTCAAGATCTTGTACGGTCCAACATATCTCGGTGCAAGCTTCCCTTTCGTGTTAAATCTTTGAACTCCCTAAGTGGAGTGACTCGTAAATACACATAATCACCGGCCGAAAGTAAGATCTCGATGACGATTGTCCCATAGCTCTTTTGTCTAGTCAGGGCCACCTTCAAGTTCTTTTGGATGATCCTAACTTTTTCCTCAGCTTCTCTAAGAACATCTGTACCAAAAACCTATCGTTCCCCTGTCTGATCCCAAAGGAGTGGGGTTCTACCCTTTCGGCCATACAAAGCTTCATACGGAGCCATTTGTAGACTGGGTGATAGGCTGTTGTTGTATGAAAATTCTGCATAAGGGAGACTCTTATCCCAAGTTTTCCTAAAATCAAGGACACAAGCCCGAAGCATGTCTTCAAGAATCGATTGATTCGTTAAGCAGCCATCCTGTTTGCGGGTGGTAAGCGGTGCTAAAATTCAATCGTGTTCCCAATTCCTCTTGCAACTTTTGCCAAAACTTGGAAGTAAATTGACTACCTCGGTCGGACACGATCTTCTTTGAACACCATGAAGACAAACGATGCGAGCAAAATATAGTTACGCAATTTCTTTGCTGAGTAAGTAGTTTTGACTGGAATGAAACGTGCCACTTTCGTCGGTCTATCAACGACTACCAGTTGAGTCATAACCACCTTGAGTTCGGGAAGACCGGTAATAAAATCCATTCCAATTTCCTCCCATTTCCACTCGGAACTGGAGTGGTTGAAGCAATCCGCTGGTCTCTCGGTGTTACGCTTTGATTCGTTGACATACATCACATAAGGCCACAAATTCAGCTATCTCCCGCTTCATGCTAACCCACCAATACTTGGCTTTCAAGTCTAAATACATCTTGGTACTACCTGGGTGGATGGAGTGCTGGCTTTCATGTGCTTCTTGTAGGATGAGCTTCTTTATTTACGGAATGTTTGGGACACGGATACGATCTCCATTCCAGATTGCTCCGTATTCATCCTCAACAAAACCAGTTGCTTTTCCTCTCCTCATATTTCTCCCGAGTTCTTTAATATCGGTGTCATCTTTCCGGGCTTTGCGAATTTGATCAAGAAGCAAAGGCCTAGCTTCTAAGGTTGCTAGAAAACCTCGCTTGACGATGCCTAGATTCAACGATTCTATCTCCTTGCAAAAGAAGAGAAGAATACTTGCTCGAGATGAACCGTGTTGCGGTAGCTTTTTCTACTCGAGCATCGGCCACCACGTTGGCTTTCCCGGGGTGATAGTGAATTCCCACATCGTAATCCTTGATTAATTCCAACCACCTTCTTTGGCGTAGGTTTAGATCCGGCTGGGTGAAAATATACTTCAAGCTCTTATGATCGGTGTATAGCTCGCAACGATTCCCAACGAGATAATGACGCCAAATTTTTAAAGCATGCACTACTTTTGCCAACTCAAGATCATGAGTGGGGTAGTTGTTCTCATGCGGTCAGAATAGCTGTCGGGATGCATAAGCCACCACATGTCCTTCTTGCATTAACACACAACCCAAACCTTGACGGGAGGCATCACAATACACTTGGAAATCTTTGTTAATATCTCGTAACCAAAGCGGAGAGGACACCGGTTTGTTTTTGAGCAATTGAAACGCCTTCTCGCATTGTGGGGTCCATACAAACTTTTCTTCTTTCTTCAATAACGAGTCATTGGTCTAGCTATCTTCGAGAAGTTTTCAATGAACCGGCGGTAATACCCGCCAATCCCGGGAAGCTACGAATTTGAGTGGTTTTTTGGGTTGATTCCACTTGATAACCGATTCAACTGTAGTGGGATCTACTGCCACTCCTTGAGCGAGATATGACATGGCCTAAGAACTTTACTTCGACAACCAGAATTCACATTTACTAAATTTGGCATATAGTTGATGCGTCCGAGTTTCTCTAGGGTTAGACGCAAATGTTGCTCATGCTCTTCTTTTGTCTTAGAATAAATCAAAATGTCATCGATGAAGACAACCACGAACTTATCCGGATACTCCATGAAAACTTTGTTCATCAAGTTCATAAAGAAAGCGGGAGCATTGGTCAACCCGAATGACATTACTGTACATTCATATAGACCATATACGGTGGTGAAGGCCGTCTTGGGGATATCTTCTTCACGGATTCGTAGGCGGTGATATCCGATCGGAGATCAATCTTGGAGAATACGGCGGCTCCCTTCAATCGGTCAAACAAATCATCGATCCGAGGTAATGGGTATTTGTTCTTGATAGTGACTTCATTGAGCCCACGATAATCGATACACATTCGTTTGGTCTTGTCTTTCTTCTCAACAAAGATTTCGGTGCTCCCCATGGGGATGTCTTGGGACGAATATACCCTTTCTTCTTCAATTCATCCACTTGCTTCTTTACTTGGCCAATTCGTTGGCGCCCATCCGATACGGTCTTTTGGAGATAGGTGCGAGTTGTACTAGATCAATTCGAAACTCAATCTCTCTTTTGGGGGGCATTCCTGGCAAGTCTTCGGGGAACACATCCGCGTAATCCTTGACTATTGAGATTCCTTCAAGACGGACCGATGCGAGAACTTGTGGGCGGTGTCGGGGTGAGATGAGCATAGGCGATGACCGGTGACAGGACCATTGTGTAACGTGATGGTTCTACGGGCACAATCCAATACCACTTGATGGCGAGCAAGAAATTTCATTCCAAGGATGACATCTAGATCTTTGGATTCCGAAGGATGAGATTGGCTAGAAAAGGAATCCCTTGGATTTCTATGGACACCGATGGACTCGAACTCGCTTGGCATTTGACCACCGGGGTAGTAATTAGCATAGCATTGCTAAGGCTTTCTACCCTCAAGTTATGTTGCGCCACAAATTTTCTTGATATGAATGAGTGTGTTGCTCCGAATCAAATAAACCGATGCACAAACAGAATTAACTGAAACGTACCAATGATAACTTCCGGAGCTGCCTGCACATCCTCTGCGGTGACGTGGTTCACACGTCCCCCGATCATGTTGTTCTTGTCACCATTGTTGCGGATGGTGCACGGCCTTGCGGGCGCTTCGGCTTCGGGCATTTGTTAGCAAAATGCCGGTTCATGGCAGTTGAGGCATAGGAGGATTTTTCCATCACGGTCTTTGTTGGTTGGCACTCTTGGTGCTGCTTTGTTGGAGTAGGACGAGGTGCACGGTTTATCGCCGGTTCTGCACATTGCGATGAAGACACTGTTGACAAATTGCATAGAGGAAGCTGGGCGGAGCGTGAGTTGGAGGAAGATCCACCGTGATGAGGAGTGGTATAACGGAGCTTCGACTTGGCCCCCTGTTGTGCCTTGAAGTTTGCCATGCGACGCTTGAGACTATCGAGTTCTTTGTTCTTGGCTTCTGGCGGATAGACTTGTCCACCAAACGTTGGAAATCGACATAGTCATTGGAGATCAATTGTACCGACTGGCTCGGGGTTGAGTCCTGAGAGAAACTTTTCCTGCTTATCTTCATCTTCGCGTACTCCTCCTGGGGGCATATCGGCAAGACGGTTGAATTCTTGCAAATATTCTGTTACTTGAATGGTTGCCTTGCTTTAGATCCGGAACTCTCGCTTCTTCAAAGCCATAATACTAGTTGGCACATGAGACTTTCTAAATGCGGCGTTGAAGCGACCCCAAGTGATAGGCCGTTACTGCGGGTTGGGTGGCTTGGAACCGGTCCCACCATTCGAAGCGGGTCCTTGGAGTTGGTGGGCAGCGAAGGCAACTTTTTCAAGCATCGGTGCACCGGATTAGGTCAAGTTTCTTGTTGATGGCGTGCAGCCAATCTATAGCATCTACGGGGTTGGAGGTGCTAGAGAAAGTGGGTGGGCGAATACGTAGGAATTCTGCGAGCTTGGGTGGGGAGGGGAGGTGGTGGAGCGTTAGCGGCATTCAGTTTTGGATATGATGGAGAAGAGCAGCCATCATATTGGTTTGTTGAGCTAGTATCGGGTGAGAATGGGATTGTCATGAGGTGGGGGTGGTGGAGGGGGCGGTGGTGCGTTCTCATGATCACGTGCATTGCCTTCGCCCCTGTGCTCATCACCGCTGACCTCCTAGTGTTCATCATCCGGCCGAACCAAGCAAGAGAAGGATAAGGAGACAGAAAAGAAAAACAAGAGCCAAACTATTAACCCAACTTATTTAGATTTTTATTATACGATGTTGGTGAGATAGCTTAAGTTTTAACAGGGCGAAGCTATACCACAACGGGCCAGGTATAGGCTGCGCCCACTCACACCAAAGAGCCATAAGACAAACGAGGAAAACACACGCGCCCGAAGCTATTCGTCGATCTTGGGAGGAGTGCTACCACCGCTGGAGCGTCGCCGCGAGGGCCTTGAGTCGAACCTTGCCTTCGCCGGGCCTTGCGAACGAGTGACGGCCTGGTGGTGCTCTTGCGGATGGTGATCTTCGAGGTGCGGCACACGGCGACGCTTGGGAGAGGCGTCCGGCCGTTGGCGAGCTTGAGCCGACGCATTTCCTCCTCCAAGGCGTCGAGCTCCTTCTTGAGACTCAGTTTTCTGGCGCAGACTCGGGATCCGCAGTTGTTCTCCACCAACCGCGCTTCACGAACCTATGGAAGTCGATGCGAGCAGTGTCGTAGGCCTCCACCATCCGAGCAAGGTGACGAACGGTGGTGTCGTCCTCCAAGCGGGTCCCCACAGGCTGGCGTAGTCGCTCGGGTCCATGCGACGAGGGTGGTAGCGGTACGGAGTGTGTTGTAGCTCGTAGTTGTACGTCATCCCCGGCATGCCGATGAGGAGAAGCGCCGTGCTCGGCAAGCCTCCACGAATGTGTCTCCTTCACAGAGGCGATCGGTGAGGAGCGATTGGGGTGGCTGGAAAGGAGGGTAGCCGTGACCTCCCATTTCGCACTTTGGGGAGCGTCGTCGTTGCTGGTAGCGGGAAGCTTCACTCCCGTGTACTCCACCTCATTGGTGTAGCCGAGATGAAGGCAAAGGTGACGCAGCTCCGAACGAAACCATCCCGCCCATATCCGAGACGGGTCAAGGGGAGGGCCATCTACAAAATTTTTGAAAATGAAAGGTCAAGTAAGAAATTTTTAAAAGAGTAAGCGGTAAAGATAGAATACAAGTTTTCGTAAATAGGGACGAAATTTTTTTTTTTAAAAAAAATTCTAGGGTTTGTCTTGCTCGTCCTAGGGTCAAAGGAGGCTCGATACCAACTTGTCACGCAGGAAAATAGAACACTATATTTCGATTGTGAGTGCATAAATCCTTGTCCCGGAGGCAAGGTACACATTACATAGTTGGTAAATAACAGAGTAAACAAGCGGAAGCGTAGATAGAGTACTTTATTACATGGGCGACCAAAGGCCCAACACGAAAGATAGACAAATAAAAGACGACAGCTAAGACGGGCCACCACGGGCGCTTTGACGGCGAGCACGAGCTAGACACCAAAGCCTTCAACCTCGAAACACTCCTCTGCTGGAAGGGAAAAAGGAGCAAGGCTGAGTACAACCACCGTACTCAACAAGCCATGCCGGAAAAATGCAAATATAATGCAAGGGAGGACAAGGAATTTGTATATAAAGCTATTTTGCACAACAACAGCATTTCAACATTTAAATATTTAAAGGCATTTAATGAAAACACGAGCCTATCTCTAATCATATTATTATCAAACCGCGCACCAACGCGATCTTGCCTTAACCTGACCAACAAGTGCTATCTTTAATTATTTCAGTTTTAAATAGAATTAAAGTCTAACTTGGGTACATTGCTTGGCTTGCCCATACCGAGGCGCGGCTATTCGAATAGATTTACTCGATCGAGGTGTACATCTTTACCCACGGACATGTCTTCCTCACGTGTTGCGACGTGCCACATGCCACCATGGCATACGGATGGAAGCCATGACATAACTCTTCGCTTAGTACTGCCCTAAACAAAGAAGACCGACATAGACTTCCCCCGCCAGTGCCCCGGGTCGCGGGCAGTCTATGCCCCCAGGCATCTCGACTCGTTCTGAGCCTTCACTTGCCAGAGACGTCAGCCCATGGGCTTCAACCCTTCCTAGGGCTTCATCCATCCCTACCCGTGTCTTGTTTGTTTCGACCGTACTAGTCGACGTGTTAAGCCTACCCATTAGACAGGTGGTAGTACGGAATATGCCTTGCAACGAGAGGCCCGAAGACCGGTCCTTATGACGACCGAGGTGCGACTAACAAAACCATGCACCTCGTGCGCCAAAAACATGTTTGGGGAATTTTGAAGGGGACATTTATTGCCACGGCAAAACACCAAAATTTCCATTATTTACAAATTATTCCTTAGTCTAATTATTAAAAACATTTAGTTGTTTCTATTCAAGCATGTCTAAGCATATTCCTAAGTTTGCTAGTGAGTACCACATATATAAAGTGCTCACTAGTTTTATTTTTCCTAGGGTTATCAAGGATCCTAATAATACAAGTAATAGGGCTATAACAAGGAGAATCGGTAAGGCTGAATAAAACAGTGATAGACGCGGGAATTTAATAAAGCAAAATGCAATAATTTAAATAAACATAATTTTGTAAACTGGGATAGCAATATGATCAAAATGACATGACTTGCCTTCCTCGCTACCAAAGTCTTCAAGGTCGACCTCGAGGTAGAGCGGCTCTTCCGGATCTACAAGACGCGACGAATGCAAAAGAAAAAGGCCAAAAGATAAATAACAACCACATAAGATACCAAAACAAAGCACAAAAAAATGGGTTGTACACTGTTTAAGGAAAAAAACAATTTGAACGGGTCGATTCCGAGTTCAAACGATCAAGATATGGCCGTTTGAATTTTAGGCGTTGTTTGAATAGCGATTTACGAATTCGTGAATTATTTTCGCAATTATAACCACCGCGCGCCTGAGAGGGAGACATGAAAACGAGAGGAAAGGGAGAGATGGCAAGTGGGGAAGAAAGGAGGGGGCCGGGCACCCTTTTATAGGCGGGGGAGGGAGAGGGACGCGGGGAGAGGAAAAGGAGGGTCGGCCGGGAGGGAGAAACGGCGCCGGCCAAGGGCACCGACAGACGACGAGAATAGCACACGAGCTTGCCGTAACGCGACCGAGGCTATCACGAACGGTACCGAACGAACTAAGCAAAGAAAAGGAAGGGGAGAGAGAAATGGAGCTTACCGACGGTCGGAAATGATGAGGACGACGGCGGCGGCGAAAGCGGCGGCTAGGAATGGGGGAAAACACAACGGGAAGGTGTTCCCGAGAATTGCGAAGGTGGAGATGGTGGTGGCTCGGTGGGAAGAGTGATGGTGTAGCGGAACGCCGGAAACAGCGAGCTCGGCGACGGAATTTGGGCGGCGCACGTTGCGGGAGCTCGGGAATGGGTGAACGCGAGGGAAATGAGTGGAAAGCGTGTTCCGGAGTGTGGGGAACTTTTATAGCCAGCAAGGGTGCTCGGGAATGGCCGGGAGGAGCGGGAACGGACGAAAACCGTCGCGTCGCGACCTTAATGGCGCTGAAACTAAAGGTCTTTAAGTTGGCCGTTTCGCGCGCATGATGCGGAGGAAGGGGGAAATGGGGAAACGGAGGAGTAAAGCCGGGAACACGTTATGACACGGTTAAATGTGGAGGAACGTGGCCGGGAGAGGCGGGACGGCCGGCCATGGTGGAGCTCGGCATTGCAAATACACCACGAATTGATGCGGGATTGAATGGGGATTTAAGGGGAATTGGTGAGGACGTGAAGGGGAATCGGTTTTCGCAATTTAATTGGAAGGAAAACCGCTGAGGAGGAGGAGATCAAACGGTGTGGCGGCGCTACTGTTTGCACGGGAGAGAGAAGTTGGGCTGGAGGAGGAAGATGGCACTGTAGCGTCAGGGAGGTAAGTTAGACTTTTTTGTCCAAACTTCCTTTAATTTTTATAAATACTTCCAATGCTCAAATAATTCCAAGAAAAATTCTGAAAATATATGAACACTCAAAGTATTTAATAAAAATATCTCCAGCTCAGTTAAAATTTAATTAATTTATTTAAATAATTAGTTTATTGCTCTTGTATTAATTAAATTATTTCCCGAGCTCCAAAATTTCACGAAAAATTTCAGAGAGTATTTTAGGGCATGGAGAATATTTTAAAAAAATATTTCCAGACATGATTTTTAAAGTAAACTTTTATTTCCTTAATACTTTCACTTGATTAATAAGTTTTTCATTTTATTTAATTTTTAGAAAATGAATTATTTAGTGATTTTTAATCCCGAACGAAAATCGGGCGTGACATATAGTGCCTAATTCACCTATTGTGATTAGTACCTAGGTTAGCTATTTAAGGTTTTCCTATACTTTTAGTACATGAGATGCCATATTTTACTTTGCCTAATTTGAGTTCATTAGTTTCTGGTTTAATAGAAACTTGGTTTACTTTAAAAGGATTAGAAGTAAATTTACTACAAATTTTTCAAGTGGTAGGGCATATCTAAGTTGTGAATTCCTTATATAAATATCTGAGTGATATTTTTGTACTGTAGGCATATGTTTTTATTTTACATTTTGAAAGTTTGTATATTGGTGGTTCTACGAGCTTGGGCTTGCTAAAAAGGATTTAAGATGAATTTTATACAAATCCCTAAACTTCAGCCTACATTTAGTCCACCATTTTCACATAATTAATTTTAAGAGTATTTGGTACAAAGTAACTACATGTTTTTATTTTTCCTAAATACATAGGGTAAGATGAGGGATATATAGGATTTAGGTTTGCTCAATTTGAAGTTGATTTGAATTTTCTAGAGATTTTACAAGTTTGAACTTGGTTTATGTATGGCCTGTCTTATTTTAATTTTTGTGACAAATCTTGAGTAATAAGGCCCAGGTTTTATGGTTCCAAAATTTAGTTCACTGCCCAGGGAATCTACCGAAATTTTTCCCACTCAAACATATATTCAAATGAATTTTGTGTGATTTTTTATAAGGTATGTTTTTTTTGCAAGAAAATATGTTTCTGCTCTTATTCTTGTGTCTCTTGCACGTGGGGCCCACGGGTCGAGGTGGCGACTTTGAGAGAGAGAGAGGTTTTGCGCCGTTGAGATGGGGGCCATTAGTCGCGTGAGGGCGGTTTTACAAAGAAACCCTTGGAGTTTAAGAAATCAACCCGCAGACGATGAGCACATGTGCATTGAAATTTTTATTAAGAGTCCCTAGTACTTTGGGTTAATTACATATAGGTCCATCTCCCCACATGTAAGTCTTGCACGTTTTGCACTTAACACCTTACGGGTTTTAAACACTTGCTAATAGAGGTCCCCGCTCCGATTCACCGGGCCCTGGTGAGGAACGTCCAAAATGTAGAAGATGGAGGAGGTTATGGCGAAGGCAACGGTAGCCGTCCTGCTGGCTGAGGTGGCCGGAACCAAGGATGGGGATGGCGCAAGCGACAGCTGGCTTCGGGGTGTCGACGCAAAACAAGTTTCGGTTCGGATCAAAGCAAGTTAGAGCATGTACGAGGGTTTGAGTACTCAAGAGGCTCACTGAGTGGTTGGGGAAGCTTGGCGAAGCCGGGGAAATGGCGGCGGCATGAGGACGAGTCCGGCGACGGTGGCTTCTCTCCGATCGCACGGTGTCGGGTGGGCTCGGCCTTTCTCCTGCTAGGAATAAGTGTGGAGTGGTTTAGTGATGCCCCGGGGATGCTCCACGCACAACAAATCACCCGGATACTCACCGTGGAGGGCGGAATGTCTCGTGGCGGCGGTTGGCCGGAGTTGGGGAAGAAGCACCCGATCTCCTTGTTCGCTGCTCCATTGCCTTGGGCTCTTGGGGGAAAATGACGAGGGAACTGAGGCGAAGGTGGTGATGCAGTCCCTTGGCCGTGCACTGGCCTACCTCGGCCGGAACGCCGATGACGATGAAACGGTGATGCCCTGTGCGTGCTCCAGAGCGGCGGTGGCGAGGTCTCCGTTCCCGTTGCTGTGTTGCACTAAAGGTGATGGAATTAGAAGAGAAAAGAGTTTGCATTGAGTGGGAGGATGGAACAGGGATGCGATGAGGGTGAGCGCGGCTCGACGCCGACCTCCATGGCTTCCTTCCCGGTGGCTGGTTATGAAGTGGGGAGTGTCTAGAGCGATGTGGAGCTCTTCCTGTCGAAACTTAGTTTCGGCAATAGAAATTTGGGGATGCGATCAAGATCACCAAGCTCGATGGGTTAAGTGGAAAACAAGGTTTAGACAGTTCGGGCCCTCTCTTGAGGTAATACCCTACTCCTATTTCGGGATTCGATCCACCGAGTGTTTATTGATCTCAAGATCTATTGCTCCTAAAGCTCATATCCCTCAAGGGACGGCCCTTACCCCCTTATATAGTCTTGAGGGGCGGTCTTACAAGTCGGAAACCCTATCTTACTCTAAGTCGGTTTCCTCAATCTTACCAAGTTATGACTATGAGCCGTTGCCTTATCTAATCGGCAACGTAACACCCAAGTCATAGCCGGTTTACATAATTAGCGGGCGTAACCTATCCCTATTACCACTCGGATAAGCTTGCCATGTGGGTATCCGATTGTCATAATCTCCACCACAGTAGCCCCCGAGTCCTTCGCAGTCGACGAGATAACTTTGCCTCGAACCAAAATAACTCACAGCCAAACAACTCTTTGGCCGAGTGCTTCGGTGCCGAGTGGTTCCGTCATCCCCGCCCGAAACTCCCGAGTGGCTCCAAAACCGTGAAGGGCTAGAAAACATCCCAAAAATTCTCAAAAAATAAATATCTAGGTGCATCTCCCGATGCACCTAATTAGGTGTAGCCCCGACTATGTGGTTAGTCAAAAACAAACTAAGCATATAGTCAAGAACTATAAAAAATCATTCTCATATAAATGCTTAGCTCAAGCTAAAGCAATCATAAAAATCTCATCATTTGGCAAGCTCACGCTTATCCGAGTGAATTTGCCCGAGTCGTCTCGGAACAAATAGCTCAATCAACCCTCGTGGGTGAAAAGCGCTCGATAAGCTCATGTCTATCCGAGTTAACCTACCCGAGTCATCTCGGAACAAATAATTTAATCGACCCTTATGGGTAAAAACCAATTCAATCGGCAAGATCAACCTCATCCGAGTTGGTTCGCCCGAGTCATCTCAGACAACTTTTCATCATCCGAAAGTACGACCAAAATATTAAATAGCTTCGCCATAATATTAGTCTTAATCTAAAAGATCTTCACCAAGGTGGAAAAATAGCATTGATATAATCATTTAATCAAATGCTTAAAAACCAAATAGTCCCTGTCATCAGGACAGCCATGAAAAACTTAATTGTTTGTCACCTTTCAAATTGCATCGTGCCCACCCCTCATGAAGTTGCGCAAACCGCAGTATGAAAGGATTTTAAAGGTATTGGACTATTAGACATGTGCATACGCCAGGGCAAATTTGCTTAAGTCCATTCACTTAAGTCCCTAAGGACATGCGTCAGCCACACCTTAGGCTGGGTCAGAAGTCTCTCATGGGCTCGGCCCAATCACGAGATGACTTAGCAAAACCCTCAAATCTTTATACGAAGCGTCGAGGTCATCCCCGCCACTTCGTCTTCCCAAAAAATTTCCCTTTTTGTAGTACTGTTCACCAGCTCCCTGCGAAAAATGCTAGGCTCGTGCGCGCGCCCAAATCCCTCGATCGAGGAGCTCGCGCTTCATCACAAGCTAGCCTCCGCATCCAGCTCCCAAGATCCCCTTCTCAAATCCCCATTTCCCAAGCCAGATCCGCTTCCCCCAAACCGCATCCATGGTGGGAGAGAAGGAAATCCCTTTCGAGCAATGGGCGACTTCGGATGTCAAGGAGTCAACCCTTCGGGAAATGGTGAAGAACAGAGTTCTTCCACCTAAAGAGATCATCGGTGGCGTCCCGGCGGGCGGTGAGGAGTTCCCCACTCCCAACACTGGTGAGATCGTCGTCTTTACTTCCTTTTTCTACTGTGGCTTCGGCCTCCCTTCTTCTAAGTTCTTCCAGGGTCTTCTTGATTACTACGGCCTTGAGCTCTACCACTTGAACCCCAACTCCATGCCTCACATTGCTCTCTTCATCCATGTTTGCGAAGCTTTCTTGGCATCCTTCCCCACTTCCAGCTCTTCCGCCGCATGTTCTATCTTAAGCCACATCCGAACAAGGATGAGCCTGGCGTCGTCGGTGGGGCGGCTTTCACTCCGCGGATCCCTCCGCATGAGATTACTTTTCTCTTCCTTTGAAATCCTCCAACAAAGGTTGGCATGCAACCGGTTCTATATCGCAAATCTTGAACCCAGTCTACCCAACTT
>JAIFGZ020000174.1:0-47427 GCA_019925245.2 Oryza australiensis
AGCAGCGTATCAGCGCCTCTGCACGTATCCACCGTCCCGGGGACAAACGCGAACACCCGTGTGCTAGCACGCGATGCAAGGCTAGGGTTTGGCTCGAAGGTGGGGAGGTTTTCCGTGGAGATTGATCTTGGCGCAATGCAATTCAAGCGATGTGTTGCAGCTCTCCACCTTCTCCCTTTATATAGAGTTGGCCTACTGGGACTAGTGGTGATCGGGACTCTATTTGAATCGGATCTCATCCAATCTCATAGAGTTGGCCGCCCATATGTCGTAAGCCATAGGACTCTATCCAATCGGATCCCTATCCGATCGAGCCGTATTCGAGTCCAACTCGAAGGCTTATTCTTATCCCCTTAAGCGTGCGACCACAGTAGGTTCGGGTATACTTGGTTTCGGCTATAGTCTAGCTTAGCCGATCGTCGCTTCGAGTCCAACTCGGCCGCACTTGTCAATAGCGGCGCCTAGCAGCACATATTGACACCATAGTATACAAGAATATAATATCGGCTCTGAACCTGTAATGTGTACACAAATCCCTTTGCCTCACGATACCAATTAAGCTATAGGCAAGATGTGTGCCATCCCTTCAATAGCTTAACCATTCACTCGAACCGTATTGGATTATACATGCGTTGATTGACTCCTCAATCAACTTAGCATGGCCATGCATTTCCATAATCCATTACCTCGAGGGCCCGAAGATATCTCTCCAAAGGAGGGGCAAATTCCATCTTGATCACTCACATCCCACTCCATGTTTCATAGCAAACCCGAAAACTACCTTTATAACTACCCAGTTACGGAATAGCGTTTGGTAGTCCCAAAGTAGGCTACTACACATGTTGGAATCCATGGTGATCTCGAGGTCTAAGGACTTTGTACCAACACTACCGAGACCAACTAATGACACATTAATTCTGTAGGGTCTCATGGTGGGTTTATCCAACAATGTGTTCTCTAACACATATGTCCATTTTTATTGATTTGGTATCTCCATACCCATGATCTATGAGACATGATCATCAATCAATAAACATACCGATCTTAGAATCATATTAGTTTCAATAATATGATATATGATCGAGGATCATTTAGAAATAGATTCATACATATAGAGTCTCATAAATAAGTCACGTACTTATTGATCAATACAAGATGTCTATTTCATGGGAACCGAATAACACTTTATTCATAAATACATAAACATTGACCATAATATCCAACATCTCCATGTTGCCTCTAGGGCATATCACTAACAATCTCCCACTTGCACTAGAGTCAATCATGTAAGTATCTAATACCCATTGCTCTTGTGTGCGCCTCATGTTTTGGGCGGGAGAGGTTTTGTCGGCGGATCGACTTTGTTGAGATCCGTGTGCACTTTGCATATCTTGACATCACCTCCGTCCCAGTATCTCGCGGATGAGATGATATCGCCGAAGTATATGTTTGGACTTCGATGTGATCTCGGCTCCTTGGCTTGCGCAATGGCTCCACTATTATCACAATAGTGAGACATTGGACCGTCGTACTAGTCATCACACCAAGCTCGAAACGAATTTCTTGATCCAAACAACCTCCTTTGCAGCTTACGAAACGGCAATGTACTCGGCCTCCGTTGTAGAGTCGGCAACGGTATCTGCTTGGAACTCTTCCAGTGGCTGCGCCTCCATTCGGGCAAAACACGAACCCAGTTGTGATCTATAATCATCCTTGTCTGTTTGGAAGCTAGCATCGGTGTAACCACTTACAACAAGCTCTTCTTCACCTCCATAGACTAGGAACATATCCTTAGTTCTTCTCAAGTACTTAAGGATATTCTTTACTGTAGTCCGGTGACCTTCACTGGATCGGCGGTATCTGCTCGTAGCACTCAAAGCGTACGAGACATGCGGGACGTGTACAAAGCATGGCATACATGATGGATCCAATTGCCGAAGCATATGGAACCATACCCATCTTATTCCGCTCATCATGTGTGCGAGGACACGATTCTTGCTAAGATTAATGCCATGTGACGTGGGCAAGAAACCTTTCTTGGAATCATGCATGTTGAACCTTTTCAACACCTTGTCAATGTATGTACTTTGGCTTAATCCAATTAGCCTCTTGGATCTATCTCTATAGCTCCGAATGCCCAATATGTATGTTGCCTCCCTTAAGTCTTTCATGGGAAAACTATTTTCAATGAAGACTTGACGGATTCTAGCATAGGGATATCATTTCCAATCGGTAATATGTCATCCACATATAAGATTAGAAATACAATTGCTCCCACTGACCTTTTTGTAAACACAGGCCTCTCTTCATTTTTGATGAAACCAAACCCTTTGATTACTACATCAAAACGAATATTCCAACTCCGAGATGCTTGCTTCAATCCATAAGTGAATTTCGTAGCTTGCATATCTTTCGGGCGATCACGGATCGACAAAACCCGAGGTTGTATCATGTATACATCCTCGCTAGGTTTCCATTTAGGAAAGCCGTTTTGACATCCATGCCATATCTCATAATCGAAATATGTAGCAATCGCTAGGATAATCCGAATAGATTTAAGCGTTGTGACGGGCGAGAAGGTTTCATCATAATCAACTCCTTGAATCTGTTTAAAACCTTTCGCCACCAATCGCGCCTTATAGATGTGAACATTTCCATCCATATCGGCCTTTTCTTAAAAACCGATTTACACTCAATGGTTTTGACACCATCGGGTGGATCAACGAAATTCCAAACTTGATTGTCGTACAAGGATTCTATTTCGGATTTCATGGCTCCAAGCCACTTGTTGGAATCGGGTCCCACCATCGCTTCCTCATAGGTCTTAGGCTCATCGTTGTCCAACAACAATATATCACGTTGTTCGTGCACTGTGTACACTGTCGGGCGCACGACGTGATCTTTCAGGACCTCCGTGGGGTGGTGTATCCCTGGCGATGGCACAACACTTTGCTCCTCCTGTTGTGGTTCGTGGTTCTTTGAAACATTTTCCGGTGTTTCTTGAACTTCTTCAAGATACACCACTGCTCCCACTAACCCTTCTTGAAAGAAACTCTTTCTCCAAGAAGACACCGTGTCGGGCGACAAACACTTTGCCTTGTTCCCGATTATAAAAGTAATATCCCTTAGTTTCCTTAGGATATCCCATAAAGAAGCACTTGTCGATTTGGGTGTGAGCTTGTCGGACCGTATAAACGTTTTACATAAGCTTCGCATCCCCAAATTTTGAGAAAAGACAAACTAGGGGTTGCCACTGTCCATATCTCATATGGTGTCTTTTCAACCGACTTAGATGGAACTCTATTTAGTGTGGCGCAAGTGTTTCAAGAGCATATCCCCGAAGGATAACGGAAGATCACTTTGGCTCATCATCGGCCGCACCATGTCCAACAAGGTGCGATTTCTTCCGTTCGGACACTCCGTTCCATTGTGGAGTTCTGGCGGAGTCAACTGTGGAACAATTCCACAATCTTTCAGATGATTACCAAACTCTTGGCTCAAGTATTCCCCTCCATGATCTGATCGTAGAAACTTGATTGTTTTCCCTAAATGATTATGTACTTCATTTTGGATTTCTTTGAACTTTTCAAAGGATTCGGACTTATGTCTCATTAAGTAGATATAACCATATCTACTAAAGTCATCGATAAAAGGTAATGAAATGCGATAACCATCTCGGCCGTTGAGCTCATTGGTCCACATACATCGGTATGTCGAGTGCCAACAAGTCACTTGCTCTTTCCTTTGTGTCCCATGAAAGGTGCCTTTGTCATCTTACCAAGTAAACAAGACTCACATGTCTCAAATGATTCAAAATCAAAAGAGTGAAGCAGTCCATCCTTATGGAGCTTCTCCATGTGTTTCTTATTTATATGGCCTAGCGACAATGCCGGATAAATGTGGGGTTTGTATCATTAGAGAGTTGCCTTTCTGGATTAATGTTATAGATGGGAGACGCTTCAAGATTCAAAACGTATAATCCATTCACCAATGGAGCATGAAAATAGAACATATCTTTGAGATATATTGAACAACCATTGTCCATTGATCTAAAATCATATCCTTCCGCTTGCAAACATGAAGCGGAAATAACGTTTTGACATAGTGTTGGAACACAATAACAATTATTTAATTCCAAAACTAATCCGAAGGTAGATGAAGTGGTGCTTGCCGAAAAGAAGCGTAGCAACGCTTGCTCCATTGCCGACGCGCAGTTTACCTCGACCCTTCTTAGGCCTCTACTTCTTCTCATTCCGTGCAACGATTTGCAAATATGAGCTGCGATCCGGTATCAAATACCCAAGAGTCAGTAGGTGAAGTAGCAAGATTAATGTACGTAACATTAATACCTGGAAGCAGAAGTCGTACTTTGCTTCTTTTTGAGATCTTCCATGTACTTCTTGCGGTTCCTTTTCAAAGGTGCTGTCTCCTTGCAATAGAAGCAAACGGCATCGATGTCGTCGACCCCTTTTGCCCTTCTTTGCATTAGAGGCACTCGCGATCTCATCGGGAGTTAACTTCCTCTTGGTGCAAAGTTTCTTGACGGGTGGTTTGCGCTTAGCCTTACGCATCATCATCACATGATGACCGTTTTTTGGATACTCTCCTCATTGTCTTTAGCATACCATGCAATTCAGCCAAGGTTCTATCCATATTGTTCATGTGATAATTTAATATGAATAGCTCGAAGCTCGGAGGGAGCGGCGGAGAATCACATCGGCAGCCAACTCTTGGCTAAGGGGAAAACCTAGCTTTTCCGGACTCTCAATGTAGCCAATCATTTTTATCACATGCGGACCTTCGGGATTCCCTCAACAAGCTCGCACGCAAACAAGGACTTTGAGGTGTTGAATCTCTCGGCTTGAGCTTGATTTTCAAATATACCACGCGATCCCTCGAATAATAGTGTGAGCATCGCTTGCTCTCATATTGCTTCGAAGCTCGGGGGACATTGTAGCAAGCATGAGACAGCTTATATCTAGGGCATCATTAGTGTGCTTCTCGTAAGCTCTCCGTGCGATTGCGAGTGGCATTATTAGGCAAATCCTCCGAATAGGTACTTCAAGAACGTACTCCTTACGCTCTTGCTTGAGAACAATTCTCAAGTTGCGATACCAATCCATAAAGTTTGTTCCATTTAATTTTTCCTTTTCGAGAATAGATCACAAATTAAAAGCACTTGGGTGTAGTACTAGCCGACATTTATTCTACAACGAGAAAAAGCAAAATTTAGCACAATGTTTATGCTATGTCTATTGTTAAACAATTTAACATAAGACTCCCATTACGTATTTTACACCTTCCCTCTAGGTTACGTATTGGGTCAAGATCCACATGTTAGTTAATTTCTAGTGAGCTTTGGCATCTTGCAGAAGATTAATAACATCGGTAAGCAACTCCTTGCTAATTACATCTCTATGTGACTCTTGTTGTTGGTGTGGCATCTCCATGCCCGGCCCCAACCTATGTCCAAGGCCCAAAAGCTTTTGATAGCCTTGTTAAGTAAACCAAATGCTCCTATATGTATATGTCGGACATATACCCCTCGTGTTATGATAGAGAATGGCACTCTGCTTTGGCGGACCCACCATTGACGAGCATAACGGTGACAGTGCAACATTTGGAAGGGCATCATTACTACTTAATATTGTGAGAGATGCTATCCTATCAAACAAACATATCACATATATGAAAGCAAGTGGAATAGCATGAAATAGTATGGCCCCCTTCACATGGTGATCTCCATCTCCATACCTAGGTGTAGAGGATCTCCATTTTCATCACCGTTCTTTCGAGTGCCGAATGCTTGATTTCTTCAAACTAAGCTACTACTATAGAAGCTCTAATTGAAGATTACATCGACTCGTAGGTCATGAAAGAATATTACAAGCATTGCACGTATGAAAGAATATTACGTGGATTGCACATATGAAAGAATATTACATGCATCACATGCATCTCATTCATACAATAGGGCCATACCATCTCAAAGCATTCTCTCGCAAAAACAAGTTAGGTGTAGAAACGTTTTCTACCTATCGCGAGATTCGGCATCAAGACGACCTATAAGGGGTACGCACACGGCGCCCGAAACACCACACGAAATTCATAGATCCAATCTACGAAATTCAACAGTTTTACTACTTTCAACTACTGTTTCAAAATTTGTGCTTTATGCAAATGAACCCATAACCTCCTTTGGTATTACTTGCATCATACGACCTTTTGGTATGACTAGCTGGGTACTTTGGGTGAAGGGTTACGCGGAGCTACGCTAGCGAAAACAAAAACTTTTCTACCGCGCAAACCGGGAACAATCAACTTAGCATGGCCATGCATTTCCATAATCCATTACCTCGAGGGTCCCTGAGATATCTCTCCAAAGGAGGGGCAAATTCCATCTTGATCACTCACATCCCACTCCATGTTTCATAGCAAACCCGAAGACTACTTTTATAACTACCTGATTCTGAATAGCGTTTGGTAGTCCCAAAGTAAGCTACTACACATGTTGGAATCCATGGTGATCTCAGGTCTAAGGACTTTGTACCAACACTACCTAAGACCAAATAATGGCACATTAATTCCTGTTCTCTAACACATATATCCATGTTTATTGATTTGGTATCTCCATACCCATGATCTATGAGACATGATCATCAATCAATAAACATACCGATCTTAGAATCATATTAGTTCCAATAATATGATATATGATCGAGATCATTTAGAAATAGATTCATACATATAGAGTCTCATAAATAAGTCACGTACTTATTGATCAATACAAGATGTCTATTTCATGGAAGCCCAATAACACTTTATTCATAAATACATAAACATTGACCATGATATCCAACATCTCCATGTTGCCTCTAGGGCATATCACTAACACTAGGTAGTACTCAGTCTTGCTCTATCTCTCCACCTCGAGGCTAGAGTATTATTCGGACGATGGATATGCGAGAGGAGTGGGCTTTGTCTCTACTTGTCGAGGATGCCGTGGAGTGGAATAACCATGCGTGAGCGCCGTGGATGTTAGACTAGCTCGTTTTTATCTTTCCGTTGCATATGTAAGACTTTTATGATGTTTTATAAGACGTGGATTTGTGTCACGCCCGATTTTCGTTTGGGATTAAAAATGATTAAATAATAAGTTTCTAGAAATTACTTTAAAAATAAAAATAAATTATAAAGCAAAATTAATAAAGAAATTAATTTTTCCTTTAAAAATCATGGTTGGAAATATTTTTTATAATTTTGAAATTTTGTGAAATAATTTCAATAATATATAGTGTTTCGTAATTATTTAAATAAATAAATTAATCATTAAATTATCGACTATATTTTTATTAAATACTTTTAGTGTCCATCTATTTTTAGGATTTTTCTTGGAAATATTTTAATCTTGGAAATATTTCGAAAATCTCAAGATCATTTCAACGATTAATTTAAATGAAAACAAATTTAAAATGTCCTTCTTGTTCTGGGCCCTTTTCGGGCAGTCCTCCTCAAAAGTCGAAATCCGTCCCTCGTGGCCCCCCGCAAGCCTTTCCTCTTTCCTCTTACGTCGCGCCCCAATTCGCTTTGGCTGTCTCCTTCCTCCCTCGCACAAGTCCGCTTTACGTCCCTAGCATGGTGTTAACGACCAAATTTGGTAAATCATTCATCGAATTTGGAGTTAAGGCCAAAGCCGATTTGGAGGAAATTAGGATTTTTGGAAACAGAGTGTGCACCAAGTGCGGCCGAATCGGCTAGAGAGTTCGTCGGTGATAACCAAATCGGGTAAGGTGTTTGTACGTCGATGTCGAATCGAATAGTGGTAAGCCGATGTAGCCGATTCCGATAACATAACATTAGAATCATCATCGATTCATTTGAAGTGCTTCATGAGGATTGTCATACATGGATAGAGTCCGAGAAAGACAATTATATCTATTAATTAAGATATTTTAAATAGTTTCCTTATAGATTATGTCGGTAAGAGTCCGCCATAAGGGACTTATCTATAATTTGAATTGTAATAGAGATAGGAATCGTATCTGACAAGGACATATCTTGTATCTGGGTATAAATATGACCCAAGATCCTGTAATCAAATCTAACAATAAGTTCAATACAACTTCGACGCATTGCCACCTTTTTCCTTTCAATTACTTCGATGAGTTCTTGCTTTCAAGTTGGGCTGCGTCATGTTCGATCTTCGACGAGAGGTAAAGCTTGTTATGACGGCTTGTGCTCTCGAAATTAGTGCTTCCATCATTATGACACTCTAATCCTGTTTACGTAAATCATCGAGTTATCATATATGCTATATAATCTAGATCGATATTGCCGTCTAACCCTAATTGGCTAGCCTCATTTGTTACTAGATAAGCAATGATAGGGTTAGATATCATCGTCGACTTAGATTATATAGTGTATCCACCATCTCGAAAGGTTTTCATAGATTTGTTTAGATCTTATGCTTTTTTTTTATGCTTAGTGCTGCATCGGTTGAGTCGACCTACTAAGTAATATTTAGAATCATAGTATCTATCATGTTTCATGATTGCTATTAGAGATAGTATCGGAGTTTCAGCCGATCTTACCTATTTTAGCTATCTTGTTAATTATATGTTTACTTGATATTCTAAATCTGCCCTTTTTATTAAGATCTCATTGTGATAAAAATATATTAAGCTTGTTATCGATCTGTTAGATTATCTTAACACTTGATCGGTTCTGTTTAGTGTATTTAATTTATATTAATGTCTTAGTATAAAGTAGTATTGGAGTACTAGCCGATACGCGTTAGATCTATGAAATCGGCTATGATATAAATATGTATAATCTTCATCTTAAGGCACTTTTAGACATAAGTGATTTATACTGTCTCGGTACGCTACCGATCTATCCCAATCACTTGGTTTAAACGTATTCTTAGATTTAGATTATATATTATGGATATCTACAGCCGGTCGATTAGATTTAATTTCCCTTGGCCGATTTAGTGGATATTGCATTAGATCAATATCAAACGATACGTCATCGGCCACTAGTCGATCAACTATCGTTTACAAATTAATTCTGTTTTCTTTCTTTGTTTCTTGTTGGTCCGAGGATCAAACCAACTAGCACGCCTACGAACCTCGAAGCAATGTTTGAATCTGCACTAGAGTTAAGTAGATCTCTTAGACCAGTGTGTGACAATTTTCCCGTCAACACATGGTCTCTCTCTCCCTCTCGTTGACAGGTGGGACCGGCGCCCCATCTATCAACTTTGTCTTCTCAGGAAGACTCGGGAAGACCCGCCATGGCTGTGCGCACGTCCCCGCGCCTCTCGACCGCCCCACGCGCTCCCGCACCACCTCGCACTGCCCCACGCCGCTCCACACCTCGCGGCACCTCCCCCACATCCGCCGCATGCGCGCATGGCTCGGAATGGCTGGATCCTCTATTCCACGCCACCTCTCTCACTTCCGGGCCCCGGTGACCCTCCCGTCGGCTCCATGTCGACGGGCCGAGCCCGGCCACCCCTTCGCCATCGCTTCTCGTCGTCGGATCGTCGCACGCGTCGCTCGCCCGAGCATCGGTCGATGTCTCCGCTCGCCTCCATCCACTCGTGCCACCCCTTTCCCATGCGCACTTGGTTAGCCGCCCTCCTTTTCCTCTTCCGCCTTTCCTGCGGCTCTTCGGTGCACGCCACCACGTCGATGGCCGCCGCCGGCGAACATCAGGCGTGTGCGATGTTGTCGCGCCACGTCACTCCCCATGTCACGCCATAAAACATCATCCCCGTCACCATGGATAAATTGATGCCGGAACAGAAGGCCGAATTCGAAGAGATGATGAACAAACTCGTTTGTCCAAACTCACTCGGGTACGGTTGTTCAGCATTACAAGGTGGTTTTGCCAGGCACTGACGAGCCCGAATCAAGTCCTGGCAAGGGGGGAAAATCTCAGGATGTGAAGCAGGAAGAAGGCCCTACGGAGTTCAACAAACTACAAGATCGGATTGATTATCCCGTGCATCACGCACGATCAACCAATCGGGATCCTTGTTAATACCCTGAACAACATGATTAATTATGTGGTCGATAGTAGGATTGCCGAGCATCAAGCCAAGGGGCCGATATTTCTTCCTGAAGGCAATTTTCCACCATATAGGACTTTGGCTACTGAAAAACAACAGCATGCTTCGAGTATAGTCCGGAGACAGTGATGGTGTCAATATCGGCTCTTGAAAGCCACCTTGTATTATCATCGGCATAGAAGTAGCCAGAGTTCAATCCTTTCCTCTTGGTCAAACAACAACCTCAACACATTGGATACAACATCCCTCAAGTTTCTCAAGACCAAATCGTGGCTATGTTCAGGACGAATCCTCCTGCTGTTGAGCCGATTCCACGAGTACCGATAGGGCAGCGGACACCAATCCTACAGTAGCGCTAGCCAATCGGCTCTTAGTTGGTTCATGATCAGCAAGCCCATGGGATGCATCAGTCTCCTCAACATCACATGGGAGGCAATGCCAATTTCCAATATCAGCCTCATTCACCTCAGGTGCAGTATCGGCAGGGGACACCACCTCAACCCCAGTACTTGCCTCAAGTCAATTAGTTTGAGCCGATACAACAGCAAGGGGCACCTCAGCAGAAGCCGTGGGCTGATATGATTTCCGATTTAATGAGGGAACAATTTGGCCTCAAGGCTAAGGATACTGGCAATATGTATCAGTATCCATATTCGGAATACTTTGAGAGGGTGCCATTGTCGAGCTGATACAAGGTGCCGATTTTTCAATATTCTCGGGGCAAGACAATGTGTCGACTTATGAGCATGTCAACCTATTTCGGCCCGGTGTGGGGAAGCATCGGCTCACGACGCTCGAGGGTCAAATTATTCCCTCTGTCTTTATCTGGATCGACTTTCACATGGTTTTCATCCTTGCCATATAATTCTATTCAAAGTTGGACTGATCTGGAGAAGCAGTTTCATAGGTACTTCTATAGTGGAATTCATGAGATGAAACTGTCTGATCTAATAGCTATCAGGCAAAAGCATGATGAATCTGTTCAAGACTACATCCAGAGGTTTAGAGATATGAGGAACGATGCTAGGCAGCCTGATTCTGTCATATTCTCGCCTAGCCGATCTTGCTTTCCAAGGCTTGTTGACACGATCGGGAAAGATTTTGGCTCAGGACTTCAAAAGCTTGGCTCACTTTGCTCAAAAGATAACAACACGTGAACAAAGATTTCAAGAAGCCAAGAAAGCCTTTAAAAAGGTTAGCCATATTGCATATGCCTCGAATCAAGAAGATGAGGAGGACTTCAAAGTAGCAACAGCCAAATGGGCAAGAAACAAAAAAGTTGTTACATGTCAATGGGTCAAAATTCGGCCAAGGAGGAAAAATATGATTTTTATATTACCAAGGCTGACAAGATCTTTGATCTACTACTTCGAGAGAAGCAAATCCAACTTCCCTCTGCCATGATTCCATCTACCGAGGAGTTGAGAAAGAGGAAATATTGCAAATGGCACAATATTGGATCTCACAGCCTAATGACGCAAAGTTTTTAGGCCGCAGATCCAATTGGCTATTGAAGCAGGGAAGATTAAATTTGAAGATTCAAAGAAGCCGATGAAAGTTGATGATAATACTTTTCCTGTCAACATGGTTCACACGAGTGGGAGAGTAGCCGATAGGAAGGATTATCAGTCCAAGAAGCCTAACTCTGTTAGAATCATCAACAACTACCAGAGGAAACATGACAGACAGGAAGAGAGGTACTATCAGGAGGGTGACAGCTTTGATCCCCATTGGAGTTGCAAAATTTTCATATTTTGCTGGAATGAAGGGATGAGGCTGCCATAGATAGAAAATTGTGCAGCATGCAACAATTATGATGGCAACTACGCTAGAGAATCTAGCTGATCTCGTCCTGAGGAAAATTGGCTAAGACAGAGGAAACTCCCTGTTCACCAAAGATTGGGTCCAATTCATCAGGATTTTCTGCAGGAGGATTTTGACGAGCATGAAGATGAGACCATGAACCCATAACAGTGCCCTTCTAGTACTTTCACAAGCCAAGATCGATCACCGGCTGAAGAAGAAAAAGCAAGAACACTCAAATAAAGAGTGGCGTGTTAAGAGCAAGGTGCTCTCAGCCGATGAGGTCAAAGCCGACAAGCCAAAAAGGGCAGCTAAGGGAAAGACTGTTGCTTCTGCATCGGTTAACATGGTATTTGTATTATCAGCAGATATAAGGCTAGCCATGCCGATGCTGATCTTGTGGAAGAATCCCTAGCCAAATTGGTTTTGTCCCCATAACAAGCTATCTTTGAGAAACCAGAAGGGACTAGGCATCGACACCTCAAGCCACTGTATGTCAAGGTGTTTGTCAATGGCAAGCCGATGTCCAAAATGTTGGTTGATGGAGGAGCTGTCGTGAATTTAATGCCATATTCTACTTTCAATAAGTTGGGCATTAGTTCAGACGATCTCATCAATACCAACATTGTTCTCAAAGACTTTCGTGGCAATCCATCGGAAACCAAAGGAGTTTTGAACGTGGAGTTGACAATCGGCAGCAAGACTGTTCCTACCACATTTTCTCTCATCGATGGGAAGGGTTCATACAACCTGTTGCTTGGAAGGGATTGGATTCACGCGAATTATTGTATTCCTTTGACCATGCATCAAAGTGACAAGATGACAAGATGGAAATCGTGCTAGCCGATAGGTCAGTCAACATTGTCAATGTCGATTTAACTCTTTGAGAGATGGATGCTATTGATTGCCTGTCCAGAAAAGTTTGAGAAGCCGGTTATCTAAAAGTGTCTAATTCTGAAATACAGCCAATTGGAGATGAAGAGCCCCAAATGTTGTTTTGAGGGCATTGTGGAGGGTTCAAGTTTCTACACCAAGGACAATATAGATGATCTTGATGGCAAATTGGGACAAGGCTTCTGTTGGCCGATGATTTGGAAGAAGTTGATATAGGTCAGGAGATAGGCCTAGGCCGATATTTATTAGCAAAAATTTGTCTTCTCAATTTAGAACCAAGCTAATAGAACTTTTGAAAGAATATAAAGATTGCTTTTCTTGGGAATATTTTGAGATGCCAGGACTTAGCCAATCGATCGTAGAACATCGGCTTCCTATCAAACCAGCATATCGGCCGTTTAAGCAATCACCTAGGAGATTCAAAGCCGATATGTATGACGCTATCAAGGCTGAAATCACTCGATTGTATGATGCTGGTTTCATTTGGCCATGCCGATATGTTGAGTGGGTTTCCAATATAGTTCCAGTGTTCAAGAAAAACGACAAACTTAGGGTGTGTATTGATTTTCGAGATCTGAACAAAGCTACCCCTAAGGATGAATACCCAATGTCGATTACCGATCTTTTGGTTGATGCTGCTTCAGGGCATAAGATTATCAGTTTTATGGATGACAACGCTGGATAGAATCAGATTTTCATGGCAGAAGAAGACATCCATAAGACTGCTTTTAGATGTCTTAGTGCAATCAGCTTGTATGAGTGAGTTGTAATGACGTTCGGTTTGAAGAACGCTGGAGCTACCTATCAAAGGGCCATGAATTACATATTCCATGATTTGATCAACTTATTGGTCGAGATCTATATCGATGATGTGGTAGTGAAATCGAAGGAGGTTGATGACCATATAGCCGATTTGAGGAAAGTTTTGGAAAGAACAAGGAAATATGACCTGAAGATGAATCCCACGAAGTGTGCTTTTGACATATCGGCTGGACAATTTTTGGGGTTTCTTGTTCATGAAAGGGGGATTAAAGTAACACAAAGGAGTATCAATGCGATAAAAAATATTCAACCTTTGCAAGACAAGAAGCAGTTGCAATCTCTGGTCGGCAAGGTGATTTTCATCAGGAGGTTTATTGCCAATTTATTTGGGAGGATGGAGCCCTTCACACCTTTGCTCAGACTAAAAGCGGATCAGGAGTTTGCTTGGGGGGTAGAGCAACAAACAGCCTTGGATAATGTTAAGGAATATTTGAGTTTCCCTCCAGTTCTGATTCCTCCAAAAAAGGGAGTACCTTTTAGGTTATACTTGTCAGCCGATGAGAAGTCTATCGGCTCAGTCCTGATCTAGAAATTTGAAGGCAAGGAGAGAGCAATATTTTATTTAAGCAGAAGGTTTCTGGATGCAGAGACAAGGTATTCTCCGTTGGAGAAGTTGTGCTTATGTCTATATTTTTCTTGCACAAAGTTGAGGCATTATTTGTTATCCAATGAATGCACCATAGTTTGCAAAGCCAATGTTGTCAAGTACATGCTATCGGCTCCGGTGTTAAAAGGTAGAGTTGGAAAGTGGAT
Organism: Oryza australiensis; assembly: GCA_019925245.2. Taxonomy (NCBI): domain Eukaryota; kingdom Viridiplantae; phylum Streptophyta; class Magnoliopsida; order Poales; family Poaceae; genus Oryza; species Oryza australiensis. Next base: position 14,348 of record JAIFGZ020000174.1, read on the forward strand.
TTATGCTTTAACGGAATTTGATCTCAGATATCAAGCACCCAAGGTAGTGAAGGGGCAGGCCCTAGCCGATTTTATCGTCAAGCATCGTGATGACTCAATCGGCTCGGTTGACATAGTGCCTGGACTTTGTTCTTCGATGGATTGGTTTGTACTCATGGTTTTGGTATCGGCTTGGTCATAATATCACCTAGGGGGCAAGTTTTGAATTTTCTTACACTATCAAGCCTCATGCCATCAATAATCAAGCTGAGTATGAGACAGTTCTCAAAGGACTACAACTCTTGAAGGAAGTTGAAGCCGATGCTGTGGAAATTGTGGGTGTTTCTTTGTTGGTCATCAATCAATTAGCTGGAGAATATGAGTGCAAGAATGATACATTGATGATTTATTATGAAAAGTGCAAAGAATTGGTGGAAAGTTTTCGGCTGGTGACTTTAACACATATTCCTCGAGGGCAAAATGTTAAAGCTAATGATTTGGCTCAACGGGCATCGGGATACAAGCCGATGATGAAAGATATTGAGGTAGAAATTACTACCATCGTAGCCGATGATTGGAGGTATGCTGTTTTTAATTATTTGAAGAATCCTTCTCAATCGGCTTCGAGAAAATTGTATTACAAAGCTTTGAGATATGTTTTGCTGGATGACGATCTGTATTATCGAACGATTGATGGAGTATTGCTAAGATGTTTAAGTGCCAATCAAGCCAAAGTTGTGTTGGGCAAGGTGCATGAAGGCATATACTCATCAATCGGCTCACAAAATAAAATGGTTGCTTCGACGAGCTGCGTATTTTTGGCCGACAATGTTAGAAGATTGCTTCAAATATTATAAAGGCTGTCAGGATTGCGAGAAATTTGGAGCAATTCAAAGAGCACTAGCATCGACTATGAATCCCATCAATAAGCCATGGCCGTTCGAGGTTGGGGAATCGACATGATCGGCCAAATCAATCCACCTTTGAGTTAAGGGCATAAGTTTATATTGGTGGCAATCGATTATTTCACGAAGTGGGTGGAGGCAATTCCATTGAAGAAGGTTGATTCTAGGGATGCAATTGAGTTCGTTAAAGAACATATCATATATCGATTTGGTGTTCCTCAAACTATCACGACCGATCAGGGATCTATCTTTGTGTCCGATGAGTTTGTCCAGTTTGTAGAAAGCATGGAGATTAAATTGTTGAATTTTTCACCATACTATGCACAAGCTAATGGATAGGCAGAAGCATACAACAAAAGTTTGATCAAGTTAATCAAGAGGAAGATCTCTGAATTTCCAAAGCAATGGCATAGTCGATTGGCTGAGGCGTTGTGGTCCTATCGGATGGCTTGTCATGGATCAATCCAAATGCCTCCTTACAAGCTAGTTTATGGGCATGAAGCCGTGTTACCGTGGAAGAGGGTCATCGGCCCAAGGAGGATCGATTTACAAGATGAGTTGACAGCCAATGACTATCACAATCTCATGGTAGATGAATCTGAAGAATTGGTTCAATCCAGGATGTGTGCTTTGGAGAAGGTGACAAGGGATAAAGAAAGAATCACTCGTCATTATAACAAGAAAGTTGTGCCAAAATCTTTTTCAGAAGGCGAGTTTGTTTCGAAATTGATCTTGCCGATTGGGACTCATGATAATAAATTTGTCAAGTGGTCACCAAATTGGGAATGGCCTTTATGAATCTACAAGTCTGTTTCTAAGGGAGCTTACATATTGCAAGGGCTTGATGCAGAAGTTTTTGGAAGGGCTGTCAATGGAAAATATTTGAAAAAATATTATCCAAGTGTTTGGATCAATTCATGATTCGGCTGTGTCATGCCGATACATGGTAGCCGATGTGTTGACATCGCCTTTAGATGACCTATATAAGTTGTATCGCCCTTAGTCTATTTTAACTTATCTTAATTGGTTGAGTTCTGCCGATGTGTGATAGCCGATATAAGTTGTATCGCCCTTAGTCTATTTTAACTTATCTTAATCGGTTGTGTTTGCCGATATGTGATGGCCGATATTTCGTGATATCGTCCTTAGTCAAGCCATACTTTTATCAATGTTTGGCATTTTAAAATTAGGGGGGCATACATACATGCATACAAAAATATGTGGACTTCAAAGAATCAGTGCACGCAAGTTATATCACAAGAGTCATTGCAGGAGTTCACGAAAGCTTGCAGGAATCGGTACAAAAGTTTACAAGTGTCCACAGCGGTTTCTAAGTCCTATTACATGGATCGGCTTAGCCGGATACAAATCTGTTGATTGCCGATACAACCTTCTGCCTGATTTGTTCTATCTCCTTGATTGCTTAGGCTCGGTTGTGTCAGTCCCCGGGATTATCTTCAAAGACTTCGTAAGCTCTGACAGATGTTTGTCTGAAGTCTTCAACTAGGACTTTTGTTCTTCAATAGCCCTAGGGAGATCAGACAAGTTTCTGCCTCTCCGACGCCATGTCAGCTCTGCACTTCTCCAGCTTAGCTAGTAGTTCTTTCTCGTGTTTTTCCAGCTGATCAATGCTGGTCTGAATGGAGCTTGGCCCTGTAGACATCTCATCGAGCTTGATCTTCTCGGCGATGATTGATTGCCGATTGGCTACAATGATGGCTTCGAGAGCTTTTCTCAATCACCGATCGGCAATCCTTTGTTGTGCTCTCTCCGGCTTGTAGGGATGGGCAAATTTTAACCGAAAACCGAAAAACCGAACCGCACCGAACCGAACCGAAGTTTGCGGTTTTTCGGTTTTTGGTTTCGGTTCGTGATGTTGCATAAACCGAACAATTCGGTTCAGTTTCGGTTTTTGATATCTGAAAACCGAAACCCCAAAAAACCGAATCCAACCGAGAAAAACCCACTCTTCTCCTCTCCATAAAAAACCAAACGCGTAGCTATTCTCTCTTCTTCTCTCTCTGCGCAGCGTGGGGGTGGAGTGGTAGTGCTCGGCCGCTCGGGCTTGGAGCGGATGGGGACGGCGCGGCGGCGCGCGTGGCGCTTGGGCACGGCGAGCGCGCGCGGTCCACGGAGGGGCCGGCGGCGGGGCGCCGCGCGTGGAGGTGCCGGCGGGCGCGATGTGACCACCCGGCCCCATCACGCAGCCGTGGACCCCGCCTCGTCCTCGCCGCCTCCACGCGACCGCCAGCCCCATCGCGGCTCCTCCGCTCTGCCTCGGCCGCCGCCGCTCGCCTCTACCGTGCCGCCTCCGTCCCACCCCGCCCGGCGGCGCCGTCCCCGGCCGTCACCGCGTCGCCTCCGCCGCCCGACGCACCGAGCCACTCTCGGCCCGGCCGCCGCCGCTCCGACTCCGCCGTGCCGCCTCCGCCCCGAGACGTGGCCGCCTTGCCCTCGCTCCTCCACCTCGCCCCTGCTTCAATCGGTTTTTGGTAAAACCGAAAATCGAACCAAAAACCAAACCCAAAGTGTGCGAGTTTCTAATATTTACGCGAACCGATCGGTTTTTACTTCGTGCCAAACCGAACTATGCGTAAGAAAAAAATGAACCGAATTGTCGGTTTAAACCGATTACCCACCCCTACCAGCTTGTATCGGTGTTGTTCAAGATATGCTGCTTGGGAGATGACATCGGCTAGATCATCTGGAATTTGGTCCCGAATCTCTTCAAATCTAGCTCTGATCGGCCCGCAGTTAGTGACTAAGTAGTCCAAGGAGCTTCCTAGCCGATTAGCCATGTCTATAAGATTAGCCTTCAGGTCAACGACAAGAGGAGCTTGAGCTTTACTTGTGGTTTCCTCCTTGTCATCCATGAATTGCTTAATGTCGAAGGAGAACATATTGGCTAGGGCCTGAAAAAGAAAACGTTGAGATTGTTAAGAATTGGAAATCTTAAATCAGCCGATATGGAGTTAAGGGAGTGCTTACAGGGATGACGGGAGTCGGTGCTACTTCTGCTTCAACATTGTGACTTCCCCTAGCCGACGGAGTGCGTTCACTTGATTCATGGGAGTAGGTGCTGGAGAGCGAGGAGGTTGTACAAAGAGAAGAGAGACAAGTGTGATTCAGATTCGGCTAATTGAAAATTGAAAAGATTTTGAGTTTAAAGATACGATGGAGTGGAGCCCATTTCTTCGGTGGCCAATTTCTTCTTCTACAGGTAAAGGAATTTGGTCAGAATTGGAATATGAATATTTAAAGGAAGAAATGAACCCCAGAGAGATACATACCGGGTGAGGACGAGGTTGGCGTTTTGGATAGGGGTGGGCATTCGGTTAAAACCGACACTTCGGTTCGGTTTTTTTCCTACACAAAGTTCGGTTTGGCACAAAGTAAAATCGATCGGTTCTCGTAAATACTAGAAACCGCAAAATTCGGGTTTGGTTTTTGGTTTTGCCCAAAAAACCGAACAGGCAAAGAGGAGCGCGTGCCGGGACGGGCAGAGAGAGGCGGTGTCCGAGACGACCCGGACCTCTCATTGTGTTTGCAAGTTGAGGAGAATCACTACAAGTTAACTATCAGACATAAAGAGACATCCGACGTCCCGAGAGAAAGTTACGTGAGACATTGCTAGGCCTTTAGCCTGCCAGTCAACTTCAGCCTGAGATGTGCCCGTCAAACCACTCGAAGGTGGCAATCAAATGTGTTACATATTCGGAGACTTGACAAAATGGCTAAAGATCTACAACATCTCAAATAACCTTAACTCTTACTCATGTGAATCTAGTTCCTAGGATGTGCACTAGATTCACACTTTCATCTCAAGCATGGATATACATAGCGAATACATGTAAGATGAAAGGAATTTAAAGGATTACAACACATAATTAATTATATAGGTCGATCGGCCAAATAAATATAAATAAATCAGAGAACAACGAAGGCTTGATTACCCACCCACAAGCACACCAACTAGGCGTTTACCCCATTAGGTTCAATCCTAGAAGAAACAAATCTGTCACCCGCATCTTTTAAAAGCTAAATCTAAGTCCCGCAACAAAATGGATATTCCAATAGCAAGTGTCGGTGACATTATTTGAAATAATGTACTGGCAAGAGCACAATCAAACCTAAGTACATGACAGCTCTACTTCAAAGGAAGGCTAATAGTAGTTTCAATTTATGGCCTAAAGCAGATTTTAGTTTGCAATCAATTTGTAACGAAGATTTAACCAAGTCATTTTCAGCAAAACACAAATCTTTACTAACCATGGCATGGTCTCATCATATATATATAAAGGTATATACTAATCCATTACTCACGTCGGGGAGTAAGGAAAATACAAAACATGAAACGACATTATTTCCAACACAATACGTTTCATTTTCAAGACCACGTAGGGAAAGCACAATTTATACCCATAGCATATCATCATGTCGCTCATGACCATGAGCACGGCTAATCGATTAGTTCTTATAACTCTGCAGAGTTTATACAGCTTTACTCACATGATATGAACACTCTAGTTTGTTTCGAGTTTACAAGACTCTACCGCACTCTTCATGTTGAGTGTGATCTAGAGGTCATAACGAAGCCTTTACACTACTTAGTCCCTAGCCTTGCACCAACACGATACATGTTTCCTCCATCCTAGGTCATACTGGAATAAGACCTAGAACCGTTAAGTGGCTGGCCGACGCCATAACTTAATGCCGTGGTGGCGGACATGACAGGAACCCACCCACGTGGCACGATATCATTGTATTGGACAGACTTAGTCACCTAAACTACCACATCGACGGTAAATAGGAAGTTCCTCTGGGTTATTCGAACCCATACTCACCGCGCCTACCATAATGCAAGGCTAGGAGCTAAATAGATTACTCGGCTAAGACTATCCCATACTAGCACATGTGGATGTATGGTAAACATAATGAATGACATGTAGTTCAGTCCTTAATCGACTCAGACGAACACTCTCCCTATCGGCATACAAATACATCAATGGCATGCCACTTGCCGCCCAGGTCTAAAATCATATTTTATTTCATTTTTTTCACACATAATCAAAGGTTCACCTCTGTCCAAAATGTCCAAAAGGTTTTCAGAAAATACAGTAAGTGGTCCATAACCATGTTTTTGTTTATCACTAAGCAAGGCTAAGCATTTGCAATTTATAAAACATAACATAGTCTATGAGCACATTTAGAGTACTCTAATTAATTCCTAAGGTTGAAAACAGCAAGGGGTGATTTAAAAAGGATTCATGCAAGTTTTCAGGATATAACTACCAATCTTAGTTTATAAGCATCAATAAGGTAAAGTACGCATGCAACATTTGCAAACAAAATATATTGCCCAAAAATATAGGTTTCAAAGTGTTCAAAGGAGGGTCAAGAACTTGCCTTGGCTGTTATAGAATCTCCCTGGGATGAATTTGAATACTAATCTTCTCACCGTCACGAAATCATCCACTAAAAGAAAATAATCGGTATCGAATAAATACCAAAACATGTAAAAATATAAAACTGCTCTAAAATGCATGATTTTTACATATTGAATAGGTACTAGTCTAAAATGAATTTAGGCGAAATAATTTCTATTTTATCTTACTTTATTTGGGAGCTATGGATTTTTGAAGTCTACCCGTATAGGGTACTATTTCATTAGGTAAGGTTCTAAAATATTTTTATAAAGTGATTTTTATTAGGTCCAACCTCTCAGGGGTGTAGAGGTGTGTTTTATAAGACTAACACATTTGGTTTTACAATTTTTAGAGTTATTACGAATTTCTTAGGTATTTTACAAACTTATAACATGTTCTAGGCTTATAGTCACTATGCATACTTGGCTTTAGAGGTTCTTTGTTCAGAAAATGTTTTATTTTCTAGAGGTGTATAAGAATGAATAATTTAGTTAACCAATTTAATCTTAGTTCATATTTCTAGGGTTTATATTATTCTACCACATATTTTGTAAGCTAGAGGGTGTTCTATGTTAGTTTTCTTAGAATATTAACCTAGATAGTGTTATATGAGCTAAGTGCTCTAAATCTTAGTGAATGGGGTTGAAACTATGGCTTCACTGGTTCAACAAGTTTTAACTAGATTTATATGGAGCTAGAGTGCATATATTTATATTTTTACATTTATATACATATGGTGCTCAACAAGTACTATAGTGATTAGTACTTTAGTTGTCAATTTAAAGTTTTATTGATATTTTTATTGTATGAGATGCCATATTTTATTTTACCCTACTTAAATCATCAATTGCTGGTTTTATAGAGACTTAGTTCACTTCAAAAGGATTAAAAATGAATTTACTACAAATTTTACAAGTTGTAGGGTACCCTAAGTTGTCTATTCCTTATATAAATATTTAGGTGATATTACTATACAGTGGGCAGATGTTTTTATTTTATATTTTGAATATATGTGTTTTGTTGAATCTACAGAACTTAAGTTTATTCAAAAAAATGGTAAAATGGATTTTAAATAAATCCCTAAAGACTGGTTTTACCTAAAGTGTATCATTTTCCAAAAATAAATTTCACAAGCATTTGACTCAAGGGATGTATACATTTTTATTTTTCCTACTCAGATGGGGTGAGTTGAGGAATCAATAGGATTTGGGTTTGTCCAAAAATAAGTTAAATTGAATTTTCTAGGGATTTTGTAAATTTGTACAAGTGTTATGGGTGATTCTCCTTATTTGAATTTTGGAGATAAAATTTGTACTATAAGTGCCAAGTTTTATAATTATACATTAAAGTTCATTATCTAGTGAGTTCATAGAAATTTGTTTTATAGAAAAATGAGTTGTTTTGGATTTTATATGAGTTTTGCAAGTTTGTGAGTGTTTCTGTTTGAAAGGATAAAGTTGCAGCTAGTTTCTTTTGTAATTCCAATTTAGAATCTTCATGGGGTCCACTTGGTCATAGACTCGGTAACCTTGCAACAAAGCCCCCGGAGTTTTTGGTTTTGAACCCGAGGTCCTTAGCACATGTTGAATAAAAGTATATTAAGAGTGTCTCAGTGTGGACCCCCGTTTTTTAGGACGGGAATCGTTCGTGTTCATAGTACCTTATCCTGGATCGAGTAGTTTGGTACCCACGAATACAAGCTGAGGATAATCAGTGCACATGCACGAATAGTCTTACGATAAAAAGTATTACAATATAGACCAAAGGCGGTATCCAACATATAGGACCTCATAGTCCAGATACAATCAAAAGTAGAATTTAGGTAAGGCAGCGGAATGAAGGCAGCGGCTTGTCGATTGCCATAGGCAACGACCGGAGACTAAGACCTAGTAAGCGCGATCAGCTTCTTCGCCCTCCTGGTAGTAGGCATATGGATCCTCCAAGTCTTCATTTCCACCATCGAAGGTTTGTGCGTATAGCAAGGGTGAGTACCAACCGTACTCGGCAAGCCAACACGGAAGTGATGCATATGTTAGAGTCATTCAAGAATGGTGGGGTTCTTTTGCATAAAGTCAGTTTTCACAAATCTTTTCACAAGCCTAACAACTAGCCAAGTCAAGTTTAAGTTCCATAATTCATTAAGTCGCGATGGTTCTCGTCTACCATCCATCGTGATTCCAAGGATGGCTTCCCGCCTCCAGGTTCGTCATGGTTTTTCCTGGGAGTCCATCCCTTCTCGCATCTCGAGAAGTTGATCCACCAGCGAATAAGAATCATCATGCAAACTCATCCCATCATTTTAAAGTTTAAAGTCTAGCCAAGCGAAAGTCTTGTCACGATGCTCAATATCCGTGACACAGCTATTCGAATAGATTGATTCATTCACCTTTGCGGTGAATGTACACTTTACCAGTACTCGCGATGCCCAACAAATGAGCCTACGTCCCAACACATGAGACGGTCCACGGCAAAGCCTTTCAATAACCTCACTTTGGCGGCACCGCTCCATGAACTTAAACCCTCTTGCACTCTAGTTGTCCTTTTCTAGCAAGTGTGAGGAGTTCAGCGCTCCGGGGTAAGGAAGACTTCCTTTATCAAGTTATGATTAGTTTCGATTTTTAATCATCCATTCCCAATCTCATCTCATACAAAAGAACCACTATACGGGTACCGCCTCCGCTCGGCTATTTACTCCGCTAGGTCTATACCCATTTGAGAAGTACGGTTGTGCGGCTCCTTTCCGCTATCTCATGGCTCGGTCCTTAATTGACCGGGGTCGGCACTTGCCTTTTCCGAATCCACCCAAATCATCCAGCCGCCCAGTCTAAAACATGTGTTTAGTACTTTTAGTTTTCATCAAAACTCATTTTATCATTCTCATGGCAATGTGGCGCTCATGTCTCCACATGCCGTATCTCAACTACCTTCCTAAGGTAGTTGCCCAAGCATAATGCTCTTTATAAAATCATGAGTATGCATGAATCTACTAATAGCATGGCTAAGCATTTGGCCGAAGTTATTCTCCGGTTGTATGTATCACATCGAGGGTTGCAAGGAATAATTCTAAAGGTAGTCAGTAACAAGGCATGACATAACAAGTGTAGGTAATTCTTTGTGTATAACATGCATGTTTAAAGTTTAAAATAACATCATTTCACAATTGGGATCAATATGTTCAAAGAGTGTGATGACTTGCCTTGTTCTGCACGCTTGTTGAGTGGGGTCCTCGACGTAGTCGATGGTCGCTTCTTCGGATGCTATCCATACGTGCGAAATAAAAGATTGAATCCAATTAAAATTCGATAAGAACGAATAAGGAATCAAGAAAACCAAAAAGAGTACACCAAAATATCTCCCTATGACTTTGCACGAGTTGCGGAGGACTCTAGGGCAAAGTCGATCGTATTGTCGAGTTATGGTTATCTAGGGTTTTTCGTAAAAAGAACCGATAAAGTGATGAAGTGAGAATCTTATGAATGTTGTTCAAAAGATTCGTCGACATCCTTTTTAATGAGTTCAAAAGGATAAGTATAGTTTGAAGAAAAGAAAAAGTAAAAATAAATCTTCGAAAAGTTTTCGTAAACGCAAAGTTCTCCAAAATTCGTATATAGGAGCTCATTTTATCTTGAAGAAAAATACCTATGAAAACTATAGAGTTTTGGCATAAATATTCCCAAAATATTCCCAAAAATATTTCCCAAATTTTCTAAAATTTTTCCCCTATTTTTCTTAATTTTTCTCTTTTTTTTTTTTTTCCTTTTCTTCTTTTCTCTCCTAGACCGGCCTTTGTGCACTCTCTCTCCTATCCTTCTTCTCCATCTACCCCTTGCACTCGGCCAGGACTAGTGAGGGTGGCGCGTCGTTCCGTGGCGGGCGACGGTGGCGGTGCGGGCTACGGCCAAAATGGAAGCGCAGGACACTCACCGACCGGCGGGGCGGCGACGAGCTCCGGTGATCGATGGTCGGCGATGAACACGGTGGCGACACGGATAGGCCGATTCGGCACGACTCGGCGTTGCGGCGTTCTCCGCGGCAGCAAGAAAATAGGGAAAAGGGATGGTGGTGGCAAGATGTGGGGAGTGAAGGAAGCTATCCACCTATTTATAGTTGGCTAGGGCGCTTGGGAACGCGAGGACTCGGCCGACACGCTGGCGAATCGGCTGCTGCGCGTGCGCGTGCGTGCGCACATCGTGCGGCGTGCGGCAAGCTGGCTGCGGCCAGCCGCGTGCGCGTACTGGCAGCGTGGCGAGGCGTGCGCGTGTGCGGGAGCGTGGGCGGCGTGGCAAGGATGGCGTGGCGCGGGCTGTGGATGCGCGAGGCTAACACGGGCGGGCATGGCGTGCGTGTACGGGCGGCGACCGGGAGCGACGGCATGGTCGCTTTTGCAATGCGATCCTTGTGCGCAACCGGAGCGATGACGGTGGGAACGTGCACGCACGAGGTCTGGTGCGGCGGATGACACGTGGCGTGTGCGAACGGGGGTGATGGAACCGGTCGAACACCTGGCGATCAATGAATAGTGCAATTTCCTATTTCTCCCGAATTAAAATCCTATTTTCCCATTTCTATTTCTTTTCACTCTAAAAATCAAAAATAACTTCTATTATTCCCAGAATAATTTTTAAAAATTATATTTTCAACTTTTTCCCCACTTCTTATTATCAAAAATATATTTTTCCTATTTATTTTATTTCTCCTTTTAAATTCAAGAAAATAGGGTTTTGATTAAAATAAATTTCTAATTTCATATTTCCTTTTCAAAAATATCCTTATCATCCAATCCCAAATATTTATTATCTTTCCTCCAATTAGGTTTTCAACCAAAATATATCCTTTTCAAAATATCCTTTGTAATCCACCCAATTATATATATATATATATATGCTCTTTTCAAATATATACATATATATATTTTGAAATCTTTTTCACCAACTGGGATTTCAAAGCTTAGGGTTTTATCCAACTTTTCATCAAAGTAATTCCAGAAGAAACTCTTACACAACTGAACTGGCAAATAAGGTTTTTGTGAGTTCCGATTTTTAAATTCTGATTTTACTTTCTTCGATTTTCAGGGTGTTACAAACCTACCCCCCCTAAAAATAAATCTCGTCCTCGAGATTTCTTACCGGTTGTTGAGTAGGTGTGGGTATTCGGTCTTTAGAAAATCTTCGCTCTCCCGGGTGGCATCTTCTTCGGTGTGATTGCTCCATTGCACCTTGTACATGCGCCATGACTTGGTTCGTGTCCTCTTTGTGCCTCGTCCAATATCTTTATTGGATGTTCTGGATATGTGAGGTCACTGTTGATATGGATGGTTTCCAAAGGAGCTTGCTCTTCTGGCACTCGCAGGCACTTCTTTAATTGTGACACATGGAACACTGGGTGGACATCGGAGATGTTCTTAGGTAACTCTAGCTGGTAGGCCACTTCGCCTCTTCTAGCGCTTATCAGGAATGGGCCCACGTATCTTGGCGCAAGTTTCCCTTTGACCTTGAACCTCTGAGTCCCTCGTAGTGGTGAGACCTTTAGGTACACATAGTCGCCTACATTGAACTCTAAGTCCCTTCGACGAGTATCTGCGTAGCTCTTCTGTCGAGATTGGGCCGCTTTTAATCGGTCCCGATCAGGCGGACCTTTTCCTCGGCCTCTTTGATTATGTCAGGCCCAAACACTGCTTGTTCTCCGGTTTCTGACCACATCAGTGGGGTTCGGCATCGCCGACCAAATAGGGCTTCATTTGGTGACATCTTTAGACTTGCTTGGTAGCTGTTGTTGTAGGAGAATTCGGTGTACGGTAAACATTTTCCCAATCCTTGGTACAATCCAACGCACGGAGCTCTCAACATATCCTCAAGAACTTGATTTGTCCTTTCGGTGCAGTCGTGCCGTGGGTGGTAAGCGATGCTGAAGGCAAGGTGACTTTCGAGTGCCTCATGAACTTTGCTCCGAAATGGGACGTAAATTGGGTACGCGATCCAATATAATTTTTTTGGTACACCGTGAAGACACACAATCCTACTCATGTATAGCTCGCTTGACTTGGCACTATTGTAGTTAGTCTTAACGGGAATAAATTTGGCGGTCTTGGTGAGCCGATCTACTATTACCGTGCCAGGTTTGGGTAGTCCAACGATAAAATCCATGCCTAGCTCATCCCATTTCCACTCGGGAATCTTGAGTGGCTGCAACAACCCCGCCGGTCGTTGATGCTCGGCTTTTACCCTTTGGCATACATCGCATACGGCCATGTATTCGGCTACGTCTCTCCTCATATTGGGCCACCAGTATTCCTCCTTCAAATCCTGGTACATCTTCGTGCTTCCCGGATGTAACGAATAGGCTGACTCGTGAGCTTCTTTTAGGATCAATCCTCTCAAATCACCTTGTTCAGGCACGTGGATTCTCTTCTTATACCACAGGGTTCCCTTGTCATCTACCGAGAATTCCTTCGCGTGCCCAGCGACCATGCGCTCTTTGGTCGCTTGTGTTTCTTCATTATCCTTTTGAGCTTCTTCTATTTGAGTCCTCAGAAGGGGTCGGATTTCTAGTGAGTTCACTTCTCCGTGAGGAATCAGGTGTAAGTTAAGTGGAGCCATCTCTTCTTGGAGCTCACTGGCCATGCCTTCCAGTCTCATATGGTTGCATTGGGCTTTGCGGCTTAACGCATCAGCCACTACATTCGCCTTGCCGGGGTGGTAATGGATTCCTAGATCGTAGTCTTTGATCAATTCCAACAACCGTCTCTGACGTAAATTGAGATCGGACTAAGTAAAGAAGTATTTCAGACTCTTATGATCAGTGTATACATCACAGTGATTCCCGATCAGATAGTATCTCCAGATTTTTAATGCATGAACAACTGCTGCTAATTCCAAGTCATGTGTGGGGTAGTTTTCCTCTTGGGGTCGCAGCTGTCTCGAGGCATATGCCACGAGCTTTCCATCCTGCATCAATACGCCTCCCAGTCCTTGTCGAGACGCATCACAGTATATCACAAAATCCTTACGGTTGTCAGGTAGGGTTAAGATTGGGGCGGTGGTTAACTTTTCTTTTAGTTGGTCAAAGACCTCCTGACACTTCTCGTTCCAGGCGAATTTCTTCTCTTTCTTCAAAAGTTGAGTCATGGGTTGGGCTATTGTGGAAACCCCTTCGATGAACCTCCGGTAATATCCGGCCAATCCCAAGAAACTCCTAACCTCTGTTACTGACTTGGGTGCCTTTCATTCTGTAACAGCTTCGACCTTGGTAGGGTCTACCGCTACTCCTCTGGCTGAGACTACATGACCAAGAAAAGCGACTTCCTTAAGCCAGAACTCACATTTACTAAACTTCGCATACAACTGATGCTCCCGTAGCTTCTCCAGTACTAGTCATAGGTGTTCGGCATGTTCCTCATCGTCTTTGGAATAGATAAGAATATCGTCAATGAACACCACCACGAATTTATCTAGATATTCCATGAATACCTTGTTCATCAGATTCATGAAATACGCCGGGGCATTGGTCAATCCAAAGGACATTACTGTGAACTCATATAAGCCATAACACTAGAGAATGTTGTTTTGGGAATATCTCTGGCTCTAATCTTCAACTGATGATATCCTGACCGAAGATCAATCTTCGAGAATACTTGGGCACCCATGAGTTGATCAAATAAGTCATCTATTCGAGGTGGTGGGTACTTGTTTTTGATGGTCACTTCATTCAATGATCGGTAATCTACACACATCCTCATACTTCCATCCTTCTTTTTGATGAAGAGCACTGGGGCTCCCCAGGGGGAAGAACTAGGGCATACAAATCATTTTTCTGTAGTTCTCGATTTGCTTCTTGAGTTCTTACGGTTCGTTAGCCAAGGCATTCGGTAGGGTTTCTTAGATATGGGGGCGTGCCGGGCATTAGGTCGATGATGAACTCTATGTCACGATCAGGGGACATTCCGGGCAATTCCTCAGGGAATACATCCGGGTAATCCTGCACTACTGGCATCCCGCTCAAAGGTAGCATGGTAAATACTCCTTGACTTGCTCACATAGCATCGGGTTTTGGTCCATGGTTATGTTCATTGATGACCTCCATGGAGTGGATATCGTGACTTCCTTCGGCCACGGTCTATGACTCCATTGTTCTTAGTCAACCAATCCATTCCAAGTATGCTATCAAGAGTTTGTGGTGGTAGTACCATAAGGTTTGAAAGGAATACCACGTCTCTAATCCGTATGGGCACATTGATGCAAGCATGGGGTACGGTTATATTTCCCTAGGCGAGTGTACCAACATGGGTCTCTTAAGTTCTACCGGTGTAGATGGTGTTGTTTGCTTATTTGTGATGATATGAATGAATGCGATGCTCCGGAATCAAATAAGACTTTAAGCTGGGGTAGAGTTGATAGAGAACATACCCATCGGCACGTTCGATCCTCCCGCGCTTCTTCGGCACGCACATGATTCACTTGTCCGCGCCGAATCCGATGCGCCGATCTCATTGGGTTGCGCGTTCTAAACGGACCGCGCCCAGTAGGGGAGCAGTAGTTCCTCGTACAATCGTTGTGTTGGCATTGGTACGCATGGGAGTGCTGCGTGGCTTGGGGCAGTTGTTGGAGTAGTGCCCAAGCTCTCCACGGTTGAAGCGGTTCACATTCCTTCTTCCAGAGCAGCGAGAGTCGGTGTCGGGTACGGAGCCGGCGGCGCGGTCGGCTGCGGACATTGTCGGGTGCGTAGGGACGGCGGTTGCCACGACGGTTGGTTTCCACCCGGACGGGGTGGCTCCCTTGGGGCGCTGAGACGCTCCCTGAAGTGGGCGGGCCATAGCCAGCCTCCTCTTGCAGTTGTTTTCCACCACCTTCCGGTCATGCTCTAATCGCACAACCTTGTTGATAAGGCTTTGAAAGCTGACGTGGTCTTGACCGATCATTGGCCCTCTCAGCTCATCGTTCAATCCTTCGATAAATTTATCTATTTTCTCTTCTTCGTCTATCATGTCACTGGTGGCATATCGAGCAAGCTGTGTGAACTTGTTCAGGTATTCTTGTACCGTGGTGTTGCCTTGGCGCAACCTTTGAAATTCATTCTTCTTCATTCTCATGACCCCGGCGAGTACAAAATTTTCACGGAAAGCGGCCGTGAACTCTTCCTAGGTTGGTTCTCCGGCGTTTTCTGCCCGTGTTTCTTTGTAGGTGTCCCACCAGTCACTTGCGGGACCTTCCAGCTGATGGTGGCAAGGACGACTCTGTCGGCTTTTTGTACCCGGACAAGGGTCAACTTCTTCTCTATTACTCTCAACCAATCTTCGGCATCCATTGGCTCATCGGCCATGGAAAATGTAGGTGGCTTGGCTCGCATGAACTCTATTAAGCTTGATCCTCCGCGATTCCCTTGGTTGTTGGCGATGGCTTGAAGAAACTGTGTTTGCATAGCCATGACTTCCGTTAAGGTGGAGGGGTTGGGCTCTGGTGGGTTCTCGTTGGATGTCGAAGCTATGCGACGGTGCGCCATCTGAAGAAGGTAGATGAGTTAAGAAATTGAACCTACTAAGGTCATGGTTTCTAAGTGATTTTCTCTTTAAATTGTTTTTAAGTGATCTTTGAATAGAGCAAGCATGGTAGAATAGACTCATTCATAACATACCATAAAATATTACATAGGTCCACAGTTAATATATCCATGGGGGTACAGCAGACTGCACATACGCAGTCCCACACAACATAATGCAAAAGGCTACATCGTACTACGCCATCACTACTAAGGGGAAGGGTGTGATCCTTCTTGCCAAAACCATCCAAAGCAAGTTCAAAGTTGGGGCGGTCCTTTCGCCTAGTCATCCAACCAACCGCAGGAACCAGGTGCAGGAAGGGGGTGATCCTCAGCTGAAGCAAATCGAAGTTCCCATGGCTTAGAGGTAGTGGCCTCGGAGTCATGCTTGATCTTCCTGCTTGGTGGTCGGGTACTCTTCCGGGTAGTCTTGCGGGTGAGGGGACCTCCGGTGTGAGTCAGGCGACGAGTAGGAGCTGCGTCCTCCGCTGGATCAGTGTCACTGGACTCCCACTTGATCTCCATAGGCTCTGTCTTGGACTCGGAGTCGGTGCTGATCTGGATGGGGTTCTCCTCTCCCGAACCAAGCTCAGATGGTACAGCCATGGAGTTTGAGGTATGTTCCATTGAGCTAGCAGCAGTGGGGTCTATCAGGTATGGGGCTGACTCTATGCTCAACATAAAGGCCTGCTCCATCATGGCTTGAATAGTGTTCAGGCATGCTGGAGTCATGAGGTAGTAGTGGTTGGGCACAGGGGTAGGAGGTGTTGTTACAACTTCGGTGGAAGTACCTGCAACAGGGACAGGGTGGGAGCGAAGTTGCTCTTCCAGCTGGTTGACCTGTTATTTGCTCTTCCTGAGCTGTTCTTCCAGCTCCACCAAGGCTTCTCCACGGGCCATGTAACGGTCAGAGAGCTGCTCGTACTGGGCACCGTTAGCCTGTAGCTGAGTCTGCAGCAAGTTGATCTGATCCCCGCAGCTCTGGTGTTCCTCGACCAGATCATTGAGGCGTCGCTGCTGGTCATCGATTTCGAGCAAATCCTCTTCATAGGAGTCATCCGTTGTTTCTGCCCAGCGGGATAGACGGGTGACCATAGGATTATAGCAGCAGGGGGTGGCTTCCACGGTGCAGACCGGATTGCCTTCCTCGCGGTAGGGGTGGTGTACAAACTCAGTCACGGTGAGCTCAGCACGGTGAATAGCGTTGAGACGGAGGAACACTTCACGGGCCGCGTCTTGAAGAGCTGCTTCTACCAGATCTCGGTGGTAACGGGTGTGGAAGCAATAAGGTGTCTCACTCCCCATGCGGGCCTCCCAGCCGGCTTCTTTGCCTCCCATACCGTGTATCCTTCGGTGCCATGCCTCCTAATCTGGTAGGTGGGTGCCTCGGGTACCTCGGGCACCACAGCCAATGGTGGAGTTGCGCCACGAATCCTTCATCCCGTGGAACGGTGATTTCCCAAACTCCGACATGGTCCGACATTGTCTTTTGAGAGCAACTTAGGGTCCGCGAGAGAGAGATAATATCAAAACAATTTGAGTAAGAGAAGGGGATAAAGGTATATGAAAAAGTATGTTTGTTTTTCAAAAACAATAGTTTGCGAAATGATCCTACGTAGGGATATTTCCCTTTAGCCAGCTAGTCAGGGGTAGGACGCCAGTTGGTCTTATCCTACAGTCGCATTGCTCTGATACCAAATTTGTGGAACCCCGTTTTTGAGGATGGTAATCATTCGTGTTCATAGTACCTTATCCCTTGATCGAGTAGTTTGGTACCCACGAATACAGTACTGAATAATCAGGTGCACATGCACGAATAGTCTTACAGTAAAAGTATTACAATATAGGCCCGAAGGCAGTATCCAACATATAGGACCTCATAGTCTAGATACAATCAAAAGTAGAATTTAGGTAAGGCAGCGGAATGAAGGCAGCGGCTTGTCGATTGCCACAGGCAACGACTGGAGAATAAGACCTAGCAAGCGCCATCAGCTTCTTCGCCCTCCTGGTAGTAGGCATATGGATCCTCCAAGTCTTCATTTCCACCATCTCGAAGGTTTGTGCGTATAGCAAGGGTGAGTACCAACCGTACTCGGCAAGCCAACACGGAAGTGATGCATATGATAGAGTCATTCAAGAATGGTGGGGTTCTTTTTCAATAAAGCCGGTTTTCACAAATCTTTTCACAAGCCTAACAACTAGCCAAGTCAAGTTTAAGTTCCATAATTCATTAAGTCGGCGATGGTTCTGTCTACCATCCATCGTGATTCCAAGGATGGCTTCCCGCCTCCCAGGTTTGTCATGGTTTTTCCGGGAGTCCATCCCTTCTCGCATCTCGAGAAGTTGATCCACCAAATAATAAGAATCATCATGCAAACCCATCCCATCATTTTAAAGTTTAAAGTCTAGCCAAACGAAAGTCTTGTCACGATGCTCAATATCCGCGAGCACGACTATTCGAATAGATTGATTCATTCATACTGCAGTGGATGTACACTTTACCCGTACTCCGCGACTGCCCAACAAATGAGCCTACGTCCCAACACATGAGACGGTCACGGCAAAGCCTTTCAATAACCTCACTTTGGCAGTACCCGCTCCATGAACTTAAACCCTCTTGCACTCTAGCCGTCCTTTTCTAGCAGTGTGAGGAGTTCTGGCGCTCTCGGGGTAAGGGAAGACTTCCTTTATCAAGTTATGATTAGTTTCGATTTTCAATCATCCATTCCCAATCTCATCTCATACAAAAGAACCACTATGCAGGGGTACCGCCTCCGCTCGGCTATTTACTCCGCTAGGTCTATACCCATTTGAGAAGTACGGTTGTACTGGCTCGTTTCCCAGCTATCTCATGGCTCGGTCCTTAATTGACCAGGGTCGGCACTTGCCTTTTCCGGAATCCACCCAAATCATCCAGCCGCCCCAGTCTAAAACATGTGTTTAGTACTTTCAGTTTTCATCAAAACTCATTTTATCATTCTCATGGCAATGTGGCGCTCATGTCTCCACATGCCGTATCTCAACTACCTTCCCTAAGGTAGTTGCCCAAGCATAAAACTCTTTATAAAATCATGAGTATGCATGAATCTACTAATAGCATGCCTAAGCATTTGGCCGAAGTTATTCTCCGGTTGTATGTATCACATCGAGGGTTGCAAGGAATAATTCTAAAGGTAGTCAATAACAAGGCATGACATAACAAGTGTAGGTAATTCTTTGTGTATAGCATGCATGTTTAAAGTTTAAAATAACATCATTTCACAATTGGGATCAATATGTTCAAAGAGTGTGATGACTTGCCTTGTTCGCACGCTTGTTGAGTGGGGTCCTCGACGTAGTCAGTAGCTGCTTCTTCGGATGCTATCCATACGTGCGAAGTAAAAGATTGAATCCAATTAAAATTCGATAAGAACGAATAAGGAATCAAGAAAAACAAAAAGTGTACACCAAAATATCTCCCTATGACTTTGCACGAGTTGCGGAGGACTCTAGGGCAAAGTCGATCGTATTGTCGAGTTATGGTTATCTAGGGTTTTTCGCAAAAAGAACCGATAAAGTGATGAAGTGAGAATCTTACGAATGTTGTTCAAAAGATTCGTTGACATCCTTTTTAATGAGTTCAAAAGGATAAGTATAGTTTGAAGAAAAGAAAAAGTAAAAATAAATCTTCGGGAAAGTTTTTTTCGTAAACGCAAAGTTCTCCGAAATTCGTATATAGGAGCTCATTTTATCTTGAAGAAAAATACCTATGAAAACTATAGAATTTTGGCATAAACATTCCCAAAATATTCCCAAAAATATTTCCCAAATTATTCTAAAATTTTTCCCCTATTTTTTCTTAATTTTTCTCTTTTTCTTTTTTTCCTTTTCTTCTTTTCTCTCCTAGACCGACACTATTGCACTCTCTCTCCTATCCTTCTTCTCCATCGACCCCCCTGGACTCGGCCGGACTAGCGAGGGTGGCGCGTCGTTCCCGGCCGCGGCGATGGCGGCGCGGTGCGGGCTACGGCCAAAATGGATGCGCAGGACACTCACCGACGCGGCGGGCGCGGCGACGAGCTCCGGTGATCGACGGTCGGCGACGAACACGGTGGCGACACGGACTCGGCCGATTCGGCACGACTCAGCGGCGTTGCAGCGTTCTCCGGCGACGGCAAAGAAAATAGGGAAAAGGGATGGTGGTGGCAAGATGTGGGGGAGTGAAGGGAAGCTATCCACCTATTTATAGTTGGCTAGGGCGCTTGGGAACGTGAGGACTCGGCCGGCACACCTGGCGACCGAGCCGGCTGCGCGTGCACGTGCGTGCGTACATCGTGCGACGTACGGCAGCGCAGCCGACGCGTGCGCACGGCGAGCGTGGCGAGGGCAGTGCGCGTGTGCGGGAGCATGGGCACGTTGCAAGGATGGCGTGGGCGCATCGTGCATGCGCGAGGCTAACGCGGCGGGCATGGCGTGCGTGTACGGGCGACGACTTCGGGAGCGTCGGCATGGCACGGGGCTACCGGCGATCACATCGTGCGTGACCGGAGCGATGACGGTGGGAACGTGCACGCATGAGGTCTCCGGTGCGACGGATGACGCGTGGCGTGTACGAACGGGCTGATGGAACCGGTCGAACACTGCGATCAATGAATAGTGCAATTTCCTATTTCTCTCGAATTAAAATCCTATTTTCCCATTTCTATTTCTTTTCACTCTAAAAATCCAAAATAACTTCTATTATTCCTAGAATAATTTTTAAAAATTATATTTTCAACTTTTTCCCCACTTTTTATTATCCCAAATATATTTTCCTATTATTTTATTTCTCCTTTTAAATTCAAGAAAATAGGGTTTTGATTAAAATAAATTTCATATTTCATATTTTCTTTTCAAAAATATCCTTATCGTCCAATCCCAAATATTTATTATCTTTCCTCTGCCAATTAGGTTTTCAACCAAAATATATCCTTTTCAAAATACCCCTTTGTAATCCACCCAATTATATATATATATGCTCTTTTCAAATATATACATATATATATATTGAAATCTTTTTCACCACTGGGATTTCAAAGCTTAGGGCTTTATCCAACTTTTCATCAAAGTAATTCCGAAGAACTCTTACACAACCGAACCGGCAAATAAGATCGAAAAACACGATAAGAAGCAATGACTCCAAAAAGGTTTTTGTGAGTTAGGTTTTTAAATTCTGATTTTAATTTCTTCGATTTTCAGGGTGTTACACTCGGGTTGTCCCTATTTACATTTGAGTCCCTAGGTCCACATGTCATTCGGAGAAGTTCTATAAAACAAACCTTACAAGATTTAAGTGTCGCTAAACAAAGTCCTTAGCGCCTAATCCATCCGGGCCCACATGTTAGAGGCTCGGTCAAGAGAGGAAGTAGGGAGGCAGAGCTCGGCGGTCCGATGAAGATTTCACCGGCGTCGGCGGCGATTGATGGCCTATCTCGGTGAGGTTCCTTGAGAGGAAACGTAGCTTGCAACCTTGCGAATCCGTTGGAAGTTGTCTCGTGGCCAATGGTGACCGGAGTGGCGCGCGCGAGCACCGATGGCGGTGAGGTTCGGCATGCTAGTGCACGTCGGTGGTGGCTGCGTTTTAGTGCAATCGGAAGTATGTACATGTATCCTTAGGGGTCCGAGATTCTTACCCTTGGTCGTGCGCATGCTGGAGGAGCTTGGTCATTGACGGCGGCGCGAGAGAGTGTCCGGTGGTGGCGAAAATCGTCGGGTCGACGTCGCCAGCTTGTTCCAGCCAAAGGGCTTCAAAACCAGAGCACTCAATACGTCAAGGGCCACATAGGAATGGTGTGGTTCCAGGGAATCAGCTTGAATCTCACCGGAGAGGATGAAGCTTCCCGCGGTGGTGGCTTGGCCAGAGTTGAGGGAGAAGGCCTCGATCCCATTCTTCGGTGCGTATTCCTTCGGGATTTTTGGGGGGAAACGGTGAGGAGGTCGAGGCGAAGGTGAGGGTGCAGTGGCTAGGCCGGATTTGCACGGTATGGATGGGAACGGCGGTGCGTTGCACGACGGCGCTCTGGACACCGAAGTGCACCATGGCCGCGCTCCGGCGGTCTCGACCTGTGCGAAGTGAGGAGGGAAAAAAGTAGATGCGTTAGGCATTGCAAGGGGATTACGTTCCCGTGGTTGGTTCGCGGCGAAACTCACAAGTGAAGCTTGCCGACGGATCAAACACCCACCGGTGACGAGGGAGACGAGGGTGTTCTTGGTGATTCTGTGGTGTTTTTTCTCATTTTATTCGTTAAACGTAATGAAGGAGTGATGAAGATCACAGTGGTGAAGGGGTTTTTCAATTGGTGAGAGTTGAGCTGGCGGTGCATGGCTAGGTGTTCTATGTTGATGCCGGCACACGTTTTCTCTAGCTCCTTCCTCTCTGGCATGTTCTAAGCGGTGGGACTCATTGCACCTAGGTGGAGCAAGCCTTAGTGGCTGCCAAGTGGGGCCAACTCGTGATGGGCTAGGCAAGAGAGAGGAGTATAGGCATAGAAAGGACTATACTTTGATTTTGGGTTAATTTTCGGATTATTTTCTCCCCTAACTTTGTTGCTCCATAGTTTAATCTGTGGTCATGGTAAATTCAACAAATGTTTACTGGAGGTGATTAATCATCTCTAGGTTCTATTTTTTTTGGTTTCACTCAAAAATACTTAGTGGTTTGTTCCCACAAATTAATTAAACACAGGGTATTTAGAAACTATTTTAAATTTTTAGGAGGCTTAAACTGAGGGGAAAAATTCTATAAAAATTATATTTATTCATGTTAATTAAACTAGTATTTGAATAAATTATTTCCTATATGCATTTATGTGCATTTTATTTAACTTTTAGATAGGATGTCATATTAGCCGATAAAGGGTTTTTTATTTTTCTGGTATTCGACTATCTTGTCCAATTCGTTTGGGGCACCAAACCTAGCCATTAAATTGTTCAAAAATTATAGTTGAGTTGATCATAATATTTGGCACTTTCATGAATTTTTCCATGGTTTTATCCTATGTGGTTTAATTTAGAAAATTAGGGTAGCCTTCTTAGGTTTAGGTGTCTACCCTATGTATGCACCCATTATAATCTTTGGGTTCATATTAAACCTCTTTTGAGCTGAGGAGGTGAACTTTGAATTATATTTTTATGTTTACATGCTAGCACCCAAAATTAGGTGTAGGTTTGTTTAGCAAATTTTTACTCTTCAGGGTTATGCTTATGAGTCCTAATATGAAATGCGATTTCAAAATCCACAAACTCGAGGGTTACATGGTCAAAACATGTTTCATGCATATGCACACAGTTATGTGCAATGGCATGTATGTTCTGGGTTAGGAATGGAAAAGGTTTAACTTGTTTTAAACTCTAGTCTATCATGCAAAGGTCTAGATTGGTCTCACCTAATTAGAAAAAAACATTTTAGTTCTCAAGTTTTTAACTCATGCAAATAGGTTGAAGTTCTTTGACCTAAGTTAAAAAACAAATTTTTGGTTCACAAAATTGAGAAACCTTACTTTTATTTTATTTGGACAAAAATTTTGTTGACCTGAGATTTGGGTTGGGTTGTGGTCGGAAATTCGTCGGTTTAACTAGGTTTATCGTACCTAGGACTTCATCCTATCATATCGATGGGTAGGATATTTGCTTATGACAAGGCAGAATTCGTCGACGCCTGGGGATTGTAGTCGTAGGGTCCAAGAGGGAAAAGGAAGTTTACTCATTGGCTCGGGAGATGGACGGATCCGTCACCGAGGATGACGCTCGGATATTAGTGGTGCCGAGGCATTTCGGTCGGAGAGGCTACATTCTGGCAAAAGTGGTTGCCGCTTAGCGATGGGTGTGGGCAAAGTGCGGTATGTCGGTTCGGCTATTCGTGACTTTGCATCGCTTGGGTAGTCACACACGCCGAGGTGTTTTCCCTTTTAAAATCATAAAGGAAAAATCGCAAAAGAAAATAGTTGGAAATTAACTCGGAGTAAATAAATAATTTTAAAAGAAAAATCTAAATGTAAATGGCATGGTTGAATTTTTCCTAAATTCTACATGTCAAAATACACTAACAGATTTTTAGTGGAATTTTGAGAGCACTAGAAATAATTTTTAACCAATTAAAATCAAAATCGGAAATAATTAATCCCGGAAAATGTTTTTCTCTCCTCCCTGTACTTTTTCCGCCCATTCGGCTTTGGGCCGCCGGCCGGCCCCCCTCGCGCCGCGCCGCGCTCTCTCTCTCCCTCGCGGGCCGGCCGAAGGCCATGGCCCGTTTACCCCGCGCCGCTAAAATAAGTCCGCCTCGTCTCCCCTTCTCCCCGGGACACCGACACGTGGGGCTCACCCGTCGGCCGTCCCTACCTCCGCCGCCACACCGCCATTTGCGCCGCCTCTCCCGCATGGATCTCGGTCGCCGCCTCTCCCGCACGCCCTTAAGGCCCCGCCTTAACTCCCCCGTCTTCCCGCCGCCCTTAATCACCACCGCGTCCGCCGCTCCCGCGCCTCTAATGACCAAAATTGGTTGCCGGCCATCAATTCCCAAATCTCTCTCCTCCGTACTCCGACGAGTAATTTCCCCTATCCCGGCCACCACCGACCCCCCCATCCCCTTCAAAAGTCGGCCACCGTGTTCCCCGAGCTCCCCACACGCTCATCCGAGCTCCCCACTCTCTCTCTATCTCGCCCGCATCGTGCGCCCGAGCTCGCTCTTCGCGGCCTTCGCCCGCGATTCCCCACCATCCCGAGCCGTCTCGAACCTCGCCACGCTCCATCTCCATCCCCGGCGCCCGAGCTCCCTCGACCGGCCCCTTCTTCGCCGCTCGTCGTTTCAACGTCCCCATCGTCGCTCTTCTCTAGCTCCCACGACCCACGGTGAGCCGTCCCTCCTTTTCCCCTCTTGGTCCGAGCACGCTGAAGGGTTACGCGGTGGCTACGCTAGCCGAAAACAAAAACTTTTAACCGCGCAAACCAGGAACACTTGCAAGTAAGGGCGATAGATCGTTACGATTGGAGTAGAGTGCGGCGGAATAGCCAATCAGGCAATCCGATCCGGAACGTGTGTAGCCGATTCTCGCAAGCCGACGCCTGATACCCGGGGACGCCGATTCGCCAATCAGCTGATTTTGCGAGCATGCCGTAGCCGATCCGAAGCCGATCAACGCGCAACGTAGCAACGCCTCTACCGGTATCCACACGTCCGGGACAAAACGCCGTACACCCGTGTGCTAGCACGTGATGCAAGGCTAGGGTTTGGCTCGAAAGTGGGGAGGGTTTCCGTGGAGATTGATCTTGGCGACACGTTGCACGCGATACAATTGACGTGCCGCAGCTCTCCACCCCTCCCTCCTTTATATAGAGTTGTCCGATTGGGACTAGTGGCCGATCGGACTCTATTTTGAATCGGATCCTATCCGAATCTCACGAGTTGGCTGCCCATACGTCGTAAGCCCATAGGACTCTATCCGATCGGATCCCTATCCAATCGAGCCGTATCCGAGTCCAACTCGAATGCCTATTCTTATCCCCTTAAGCGTGCGACCCCGCAGGTTCAGGTATACTCGGTTTCGGCTATAGTCTAACTTAGCCGACCGTCGGCTCGAGTCCAACTCAGGTGACCATCAACAGCGGCGCCTAGCAAAGCACATATTGACACCATAGTATACAAGAATATAATATTGGCTCGAACCTGTAATGTGTATACAAATCCCTTTGCCTCACGATGCCGGTTAAGCTATAGGCAAGATGTGTGCCATCCCTTCAATAGCTTAACCATTCACTCGAACCGTATTGGATTATCCGTCCGTTGATTGACTCCTCAATCAACTTAGCATGGCCATGCATTTCCATAATCCATTACCTCGAGGGCCCAGAGATATCTCTCCAAAGGAGGGGCAAATTCCATCTTGATCACTCACATCCCACTCCATGTTTCATAGCAAACCCGAAAACTACCTTTATAACTACCCAGAGTTATGGAATAGCGTTTGGTAGTCCCAAAGTAGGCTACTACACATGTTGGAATCCATGGTGATCTCGAGGTCTAAGGACTTTGTACCAACACTACCCGAGACCAACTAATGGCACATTAATTCTGTAGTGTCTCATGGTGGGTCTATCCAACAATGTGTTCTCCAACACATATGTCCATGTTTATTGATTTGGTATCTCCATACCCATGATCTATGAGACATGGTCATCAATCAATAAACATGCCGATCTTAGAATCATATTTGTTCCAACAATATGACATATGATCGGGATCGTTTAGAAATAGATTCATACATAAAGAGTCTCATAAATAAGTCACGTACTTATTGATCAATACAAGATGTCTATTTCATGGAACCGAATAACACTTTATTCATTTATACATAAACAGTGACGTGATATCCAACATCTCCATGTTGCCTCTAGGGCATATCACTAACAATCTCCCACTTGCACTAGAGTCAATCATGTAAGTATCTAATACCCATTGCTCTTGTGTGCGCCTCATGCTTCGGCCGAGGAGAGGTTTTGTCAACGGATCGGCTATGTTGAGATCCGTGTGCACTTTGCATATCTTGACATCACCTCCGTCCACTATCTCGCGGATGAGATGATATCGCCGAAGTATGTGTTTGGACTTCGATGTGACCTCGGCTCCTTGGCTTGCGCAATGGCTCCACTATTATCACAATAGAAAGACATTGGACCAAGTCGTACTAGTCATCACACCAAGCTCGAAACAAATTTCTTGATCCAAAAGCGCCTCCTTTGCGGCTTCCGGCAAAGCAATGTACTCGGCCTCCGTTGTAGAATCGACAGACGGTATCCCGCTTGGAACTCTTCCGGTCGCGCCTCCGTTCAGGCGAACACGAACCCGATTGCGATCTATAATCATCCTTGTCTGTTTGGAAGCTAGCATCGGTGTAACCACTTACAACGAGCTCTTCTTCACCTCCATAGACTAGGAACATATCCTTAGTTCTTCTCAAGTACTTAAGGATATTCTTTACGCGATCCGTGACCTTCACCGGATCTCGACTGTATCTCGCCATAGCACTCAAAGCGTACGAGACATCTCGGGCGTGTACAAAGCATGGCATACATGATGGATCCAATTGCCGAAGCATATGGAACCATACCCATCTTATTCCGCCGATCATGTGTCCGAGGACACCGATTCTTGCTAAGATTAATGCCATGTGACATGGGCAAGAAACCTTTCTTGGAATCATGCATGTTGAACCTTTTCAACACCTTGTCAATGTATGTACTTTGGCTTAATCCAATTAGCCTATTGGATCTATCTCTATAGATCCGAGTGCCCAATATATATGTTGCTTCCCCTAAGTCTTTCATAGAAAAACTATTTTTCAATGAAGACTTGACAGATTCAAGCATAGGGATATCATTTCCAATCAACAATATGTCATCCACATATAAGATTAGAAATACAATTGCACTTCCACTAACCTTTTGTAAACACAGGCCTCTTCTTCGTTTTTGACGAAACCAAACCCTTTGATTACTTCATCAAAACGAATATTCCAACTCCGAGATGCTTGCTTCAATCCATAAATGGATTTCGTAGCTTGCATATCTTTCAGTGATTCGGATCGACAAAACCCCGAGGTTGTATCATGTATACATCCTCGCTTAGGTTTCCATTTAGGAAAGCCGTTTTGACATCCATCTCGCCATATCTCATAATCAAAATATGCAACAATCGCTAGGATAATCCGAATAGATTTAAGCATTGCGACGTGCGAGAAGGTTTCATCATAATCAACTCCTTGAATCTGTTTAAAACCTTTCGCCACCAATCGCGCCTTATAGATGTGAACATTTCCATCCATGTCGGCCTTTTCTTAAAAACCCATTTGCACTCAATGATTTTAACACCATCAGTGGATCAACCAAGTTCCAAACTTGATTGTCGTACATGGATTCTATTTCGGATTTCATGGCTCCAAGCCACTTGTTGGAATCGGGTCCCACCATCGCTTCCTCATAGGTCTTAGGTTCATCGTTGTCCAACAACAATATATCACGTTGTTCCGCACTGTGTACTGTCGTGTGCACGACGTGATCTTTCAGACCTCCGTGGGGCTGGTGTATCTACAACTGGTGGCGCAACACTTTGCTCCTCCTGTTGTGGTTCTGTGGTCGCTGAAACGTTTTCTGGTGTTTCTTGAACTTCTTCAAGATGCACCCTGCTCCCACTAACCCTTCTTGAAAGAAACTCTTTCTCCAAGAAGACACCGTGTCGGGCGACAAACACTTTGCCTTGTTCCCGATTATAAAAGTAATATCCCTTAGTTTCCTTAGGATATCCCACAAAGAAGCACTTGTCAGATTTGGGTGTGAGCTTGTCAGACTGTAAACGTTTTACATAAGCCTCACATCCCCAAATTTTGAGAAAAGACAAACTAGGGAGTTGCCCTGTCCATATCTCATATGGTGTCTTTTCAACCGACTTAGATGGAACTCTATTTAGTGTGAGCGCAGTTGTTTCAAGAGCATATCCCCGAAGGATAACGGAAGATCACTTTGGCTCATCATCGACCGCACCATGTCCAACAAGGTGCGATTTCTCCGTTCGGACACCCCATTCCATTGTGGAGTTCCTGGCGGAGTCAACTGTGGAACAATTCCACAATCTTTCAGATGATTACCAAACTCTTGGCTCAAGTATTCCCCTCCACGATCCGATCGTAGAAACTTGATTGTTTTCTCTAAATGATTATGTACTTCATTCTGAATTCTTTGAACTTTTCAAAGGATTCGGACTTATGCCTCATTAAGTAGATATAACCATATCTACTAAAGTCATCGGTAAAGGTAATAAAGTACGATAACCACCTCGGCCATTGAGCTCATTGGTCCACATACATCAGTATGTACGAGTGCCAATAAGTCACTTGCTCTCTCACTATGTCCCGTGAAAGGTGCCTTTGTCATCTTACCAAGTAAACAAGACTCACATGTCTCAAATGATTCAAAATCAAAAGAGTGAAGCAATCCATCCTTATGGAGCTTCTCCATGCGTTTCTTATTTATATGGCCTAAGCGACAATGCCGAAAAACGTGGGGTTTATATCATTAGAGAGTTGCCTTTCGTATTAATGTTATAGATGGGAGACGCTTCAAGATTCAAAACGTATAATCCATTCACCAATGGAGCATGAAAATAGAACATATCTCTAAGATATGTTGAACAACCATTGTTCATTGATCTAAAATCATATCCTTCCGCTTGCAAACATGAAGCGGAAATAACGTTTTGACATAGTGTTGGAACACAATAACAATTATTTAATTCCAAAACTAATCCACGAAGGTAGATGAAGTGGTATCGTGCCGACAAGAACCGTAGCAACGCTTGCTCCATTGCCGACGCGGGTTCACCTCGCCCCTTCTCAATCCTCTACTTCTTCTCATTCCCCGCAACGACTTGCAAATATAAGCTACCGATCCGGTATCAAATACCCAAGAGTCATAGGTGAAGTAGCAAGATTAATGTCTATAACATTAATACCCGGCGTAAGTCGTACTTTGCTTCTTTTTGAGATCCTCCATGTACTTCTTGCAGTTCCTCTTCCGGTGGCATGTCTCCTTGCAATAGAAGCAAACGGCATCTCGATGCCGACCCTTCTTGCCCTTCTTTGCATTGGAGGCACTCGCGATCTCATCGGGAGTTAACTTCCTCTTGGTGCAAAGTTTCTTGACAGTGGTTTGCGCTTAGCCTTCGCATCATCATCACATGATGACCGTTTTTCTGGATACTCTCCTCCTGTCTTTAGCATCCCATGCAATTCAGCCAAGGTTCTATCCATATTGTTCATGTGATAATTTAATATGAATGGCTCGAAGCTCGGAGGGAGCGACTGGAGAATCACATCAGTAGCCAACTCTTGGCTAAGGGGAAAACCTGGTTTTTCAAGACTCTCGATATAGCCAATCATCTTTATCACATGCGGACCGACGGGATTCCCTCAACAAGCTCGCACGCAAACAAGGACTTTGAGGTGTTGAACCTCTCGGCCCGAGCTTGGTTCTCAAACATGCCACGCAGTCCCCGAATAATAGTGTGAGCATCGCAGCCTTCCTCATATTGCTTCCGAAGCTCGGGGACATTGTAGCAAGCATGAGACAGCTTATATCTAGGGCATCATTAGTGTGCTTCTCGTAAACTCTCCGTGCAAATGGTGGCATTATTTGGCAAATCCTCGGGATAGGGTACTTCAAGAACGTACTCCTTACGCTCTTGCTTGAGAACAATTCTCAAGTTGCGATACCAATCCATAAAGTTTGTTCCATTTAATTTTTCCTTTTCGAGAATAGATCGCAAATTAAAGGTACTGGGTGTAGTATTAGCCACCATTTATTCTACAACAGTAAAAAGCAAAGTTTAGCACAATGTTTATGCTATGTCTATTGTTAAACAATTTAACATTAGACTCCCATTACGTATTTTCCACCTTCCTCTAGGTTACGTATTGGGTCAAGATCCACATGTTAATTAATTTTCTAGTGAGCTTTGGCATCACTCAAGCTAGAAAATTAGTAACATCAAGAAGCAACACCTTGCTAATCAAATCTCTATGTGACTCTTGTTGTTGGTGTGGCATCTCCATGCCCCGGCCCCAACCTATGCCCCAAGGCCCAAAACTATTTTGATAGCCTTGTTAAGTAAACCAAATATTCCCGCATGTATATGTCCGACATATACCCCTCGTGTTATGATAGAGAATGGCACTCGCTTTGCACCCACCATTGACGAGCATAACCGTGACGGGTGCAACATTTGGAAGGGCATCATTACTACTTAATTTTGCGAGGGATGCTATCCTATCAAACAAACATATCACATATGAAAGCAAGAAGAATAGCATATAGTGAAATAGTATGGCCCCCTTCACATGGTGATCTCCATCTCCATGCCGGGTGTACAGGATCTCCATCTTCATCACTGTTCTTTCGAGTGCCAAATGCTTGATTTCTTCAAACTAAGCTACTACTATAGAAGCTCTAATTGAAGATTACATCGACTCGCAGGTCGTGAAAGAATATTACAAGCATTGCACGTATGAAAGAATATTGTGGATTGCACATATGAAAGAATATTACATGCATCACATGCATCTCATACATCTCATACATACAATAGGCCATACCATCTCAACGCATTCTCTCGAAAAAAACAAGTTAGGCGTAGAAACGTTTTACTTATCGCAGCTACGGCATCGAGACAACCTATAAGGGGGTACGCACACGGCGGTCGAGGGGGCCGAGGGGGAAGCCGTCCTCGCGGCTTCCGGCAGCACTCCGAATACTACACGAAATTCATAGATCCAATCTATGAATTCGCTTACTTGAAACCATGTCGGCATAATCATATTATGCCGTCCCGATACACTATCAAGGAGATGGTTTGCGTAGGCGCGAGGTAGCTAACAAGATCGGACTACGAGATAGCTTCGGCATAATCACATTATACCGTTCCGATACACTATCAAGGAACGCTATCTCGAACTCCAACTCAAACCGAGTTATAAGGAAATTGCTTCGACGTAAACACATTACACCGTTCCGATACACTATCAAGGAACGCAATTACCATTAACTCTCCTCAACGTATCCCGTAAAACCGATTGATCTAATCAACCCGTGCACAAAACTTGTTCCAGATCCAATCTAAAACCCGAACTAAGCAAGATTAGCTCGATACCACCGAAGGGTTACGCGGTGGCTACGCTAGCCGAAAACAAAAATTTTAACCGCGCAAACCAGGAAGACTTGCAAGTAAGGGCCGATAGATCGTTACCGATTGGAGTAGAGTGCACTGGAATAGCCAATCAAAGCAATCCGATCCGGAACAAGCAGTAGCCGATTCTCGCAAGCCGACACTCGATACCCGGACAGCCGATTCGCCAATCAGCCGATTCGCGATGCCGTAGAGCCGATCCGAAGCCGATCAACGCACAAGCAACGTAGCAACGCTCTACCGGTATCCACACGTCCGGGGACAAAACGCCGTACACCCGTGTGCTAGCACGCGATGCAAGGCTAGGGTTTGGCTCGAAAGTGGGGAAGGTTTCCGTGGAGATTGATCTCGGTGACTTCGTTGCACGCGATGCAATTGACGTGCCGCAGCTCTCCACCCCTCCCTCCTTTATATAGAGTTGGCCGACCGGAACTAGTGGCCGATCGTGACTCTATTTTGAATCGGATCCTATCCGAATCTCACGAGTTGCTATCGCCCATACGTCGTAAGCCCATAGGACTCTATCCGATCGGATCCCTATCCGATCGAGCCGCATCCGAGTCCAACTCGAATGCCTCGTTCTATCCCCTTAAGCGTGCACCCGTAGGTTCTGTGTATACTCTTTCGGCTATAGTCTAACTTAGCCGACCGCTTGCTCGAGTCCAACCCAGCCCGACTCGCAACAGCGGTGCCTAGTAAAGACATATTGACACCATAGTATACAAGAATATAATATTGGCTCGAACTCCGTAATGTGTGTACACAAATCCCTTTGCCTCACGATACCGCTAAGCTATAGGCAAGATGTGTGCCATCCCTTCAATAGCTAAACCATTCACTCGAACCGTATTGGATTATCCGTCCGTTGATTGACTCCTCAATCAACTTAGCATGGCCATGCATTTCCATATTCCATTACCTCGAGGGCCCAGAGATATCTCTCCAAAGGAGGGGCAAATTCCATCTTGATCACTCACATCCCACTCCATGTTTCATAGCAAACCCGAAAACTACCTTTATAACTACCCGCCATTTTAATAGCGTTTGGTAGTCCCAAAGTAGGCTACTACACATGTTGGAATCCATGGTGATCTCTGTGTCTAAGGACTTTGTACCAACACTACCTCGAGACCAACTAATGGCACATTAATTCCCGTAGTGTCTCATGGTGGGTCTATCCAACAATGTGTTCTCCAACACATATGTCCATGTTTATTGATT
The DNA here is from genome assembly GCA_019925245.2 of Oryza australiensis. Lineage (NCBI taxonomy): Eukaryota > Viridiplantae > Streptophyta > Magnoliopsida > Poales > Poaceae > Oryza > Oryza australiensis. The sequence continues at coordinate 47,155 of JAIFGZ020000174.1, forward strand.
TGGTATCTCCATACCCATGATCTATGAGACATGATCATCAATCAATAAACATGCCGATCTTAGAATCATATTTGTTCCAACAATATGACATATGATCGTGGATCGTTTAGAAATAGATTCATACATAAAGAGTCTCATAAATAAGTCACGTACTTATTGATCAATACAAGATGTCTATTTCATGGAACCGAATAACACTTTATTCATTTATACATAAACAAAGGTGACGTGATATCCAACATCTCCATGTTGCCTCTAGGGCATATCACTAAC